>CM051236.1:242886864-243060953 GCA_027917425.1 Gastrophryne carolinensis | reverse complement strand
CAATATAATTGTATTTACTTACCTGAATAATTACTTTCCCATTTAGCATACAAAGACAATTTAGACAATAGTATGTTTTCACATTTTTATAGAAACATAGAAGGTTGACAGCAGAAGGAGATCATACGGTCCATCTAGTCTGCCCTTATGTGTATACTGTATGGACTATTTGGGGGTGCCTACACACTATTTGGGATGCCTGCACACTATTTGGGATGCCATTGGGGATGCCTGCACATTATTTGGGATGCCTGCACACTATTTGGGATACCATTGGGGATGCCTGCGCACTATTTGGGATGCCTGCACACTATTTGGGATGCCATTAGGGATGCCTGCGCACTATTTGGGATGCCTACACACTATTTGGGATGCCTGCACACTGCCTGTATTGGGGATGCCTGCACACTGTATTGGGGATGCCTGCCCACTGCCTGTATTGGGGATGCCTGCACACTGCCTGTATTGGGGATGCCTGCACACTGCCTGTATTGGGGATGCCTGCACACTGCCTGTATTGGGGATGCCTGCACACTGTATTGGGGATGCCTGCACACTGCCTGTATTGGAGATGCCTGCACACTGCCTGTATTGGGGATGCCAGCACACTGCCTGTATTGGGGATGCCTGCACAGTGCCTGTATTGGGGATGCCTGCACACTGTATTGGGGATGCCTGCACACTGCCTGTATTGGAGATGCCTGCACACTGCCTGTATTGGGGATGCCAGCACACTGCCTGTATTGGGGATGCCTGCACACTGCCTGTATTGGGGATGCCTGCACACTGTATTGGGGATGCCTGCACACTGTCTGTATTGGGGATGCCTGCACACTGCCTGTATTGGAGATGCCTGCACACTGCCTGTATTGGGGATGCCTGCACACTGTATTGGGGATGCCTGCACACTGTCTGTATTGGGGATGCCTGCACACTGCCTGTATTGGAGATGCCTGCACACTGCCTGTATTGGAGATGCCTGCACACTGTCTGTATTGAGGATGCCTGCACAGTGCCTGTATTGGGGATGCCTGCACAGTGCCTGTATTGGGGATGCCTGCACACTGCCTGTATTGGGGATGCCTGCACACTGTATTGGGGATGCCTGCACACTGTCTGTATTGGGGATGCCTGCACACTGTATTGGGGATGCCTGCACACTGTCTGTATTGGGGATGCCTGCACACTGCCTGTATTGGAGATGCCTGCACACTGCCTGTATTGGAGATGCCTGCACACTACCTGTATTGGAATGCCTGCACACTGTCTGTATTGGAGATGCCTGCACACTGCCTGTATTGGGGATGCCTGCACACTGTATTGGGGATGCCTGCACACTGCCTGTATTGGAGATGCCTGCACACTGCCTGTATTGGAGATGCCTGCACACTGTCTGTATTGAGGATGCCTGCACAGTGCCTGTATTGGGGATGCCTGCACAGTGCCTGTATTGGGGATGCCTGCACACTGTATTGGGGATGCCTGCACACTGTCTGTATTGGGGATGCCTGCACACTGCCTGTATTGGAGATGCCTGCACACTGCCTGTATTGGAGATGCCTGCACACTGCCTGTATTGGAATGCCTGCACACTGTCTGTATTGAGGATGCCTGCACAGTGCCTGTATTGGGGATGCCTGCACAGTGCCTGTATTGGGGATGCCTGCACAGTGCCTGTATTGGGGATGCCTGCACACTGCCTGTATTGGGGATGCCCACATACTGCCTGTATTGGGGATGCCTGCACACTGTCTGTATTGGGGATGCCTGCACACTGCCTGTATTGGAGATGCCTGCACACTGCCTGTATTGGAGATGCCTGCACACTGCCTGTATTGGAATGCCTGCACACTGTCTGTATTGAGGATGCCTGCACAGTGCCTGTATTGGGGATGCCTGCACAGTGCCTGTATTGGGGATGCCTGCACAGTGCCTGTATTGGGGATGCCTGCACAGTGCCTGTATTGGGGATGCCTGCATACTGCCTGTATTGGGGATGCCCACATACTGCCTGTATTGGGGATGCCTGCACAGTGCCTGTATTGGGGATGCCTGCACACTGCCTGTATTGGGGATGCCTGCACACTGCCTGTAATTTGGGATGCCCCTCGCTGTCTGTAATTTGGGATGCCGCTCACTGCCTGTAATGTGGAATACTGCTTACTGCCTGTAATGTGGGGTCTGTAATGGTGTGATTGGGGGAATTCTGCACACTGTCTATAATGGGGTGTTTGGTAGGGGGTATTTGGTTCAGAATATTTTTTTCTAATTTTTATCTACCAAATCCAGGGTGCGTCTTATAGGCAGGTGCGTCTTATAGGGCGAAAAATACGGTATTTGTAGCTTTGCTTGGTTTGGCAATAAAAAGCTACAGCATCTCCATTTTTATGCTTTGGACACCCAATCACAAATATTTGGCAAAGATCGATATTCTCCTAATACCCATTTTTACTGAGAAGTTAAAAAAGAAATCCAAAGAAGGACGCTGAAAACAAAATATAAGTGCTGCTGTAGATAATAAAAAAAATACTCTCAAATTAAGGCTGTAAATAATTCAAACTTAGGCCCTTATTTAACAAGGGATAGCGCCAGGTAGCGAATGGTGAGCGAACGGTAATGACGCTCACCGCCACGAGAACGCCGGCTCCCCTCCGCAATCACACATTTATCAAGCCAATCCTGCTTAGCGACTGACAGAGCGCCAGATAGCGAATCATTCATCATTATTCCAGCCTCACCCCACAGCGCCAGCGAGCGACCTTGAACAGCGACAGGTATGACCTTTCGCTACTTGGCGCTCTCCAATGCATTTCAATGGAGCAATCTTTAAATATTCTTAATTAATTGCTATTAATGTTTTTTTTTTTTTTTTTTAAATGTCAAAAATTCTGTGACCACTTCTGCAATGTTATATATTTTTTTTAAGGTAAAAAAAAAACCAAAAAAAAAATTTGTGCAGAATTGATATTACAGGTCTGATATTAATGTATTCATATTACAAAATGTTTTGAAAAACATGTTTTTTTTTTTTCAAAAAATATGGTTGTTTGGGGGTTAAAAAACTACTTTTAACCCATCGCCGCCAGCGCTCTGGGGTTTAAACAAGCATTTCACAGCGCGAGAATTTTTTGAGCGTGATTTGTTAATGAATATGCTGGGAGCCGTTCACTATGGCCATTCGCTGTCATGCGCTCCCATACAGCGCAGAACCTGTCAAACAGCGACTCCTAACCCCGTATTCAACATTACCGCACACCGACGGGGTCGCTGTCAACACCCGAACAACGGCCAAGCACAGCGAATACTAGCGTGCGCTGTGAAAATAACGCTACTGTCGCTCATCTGTCGCTACCTGGCGCTATTAATGAATCGGCCTCTAAGTCTTTTTTTAGAACTTCAAAAGCAAGTACGTATTCAAAATCATTAACAGAAAGGGCCTGATTCAGAGCCTGCCCGTGAATGCTCGTTTTTTCAGGAACTGAACAAAGGCAAGTTACAAGTGGTAAGTTACTGTCCTGGGCCCCATTCTTTTTAATATATTTGTAAGTGACATAGGTGAAGGCTAAGTAGGAAAAGTTTGTCTGTTTGCTGATGATACAAAGGTTAGTAATAGGGTGGATATTCCTGGAGGTGTCTGCAACATGGAAAATGATTTAGCTTTACTGGATAGATGGTCAAAACTGTGGAAACTAGAGTTTAATGTCTCTAAATGTAAAATCATGCACTTGGGTAGAAAGAATCCCTGTTCTGTGTACCGTATGGGCAGTACTGTGTTAGCAAGGACCTCGGAGGAGAGAGATTTAGAGGTACTGATTACTGATCGGCTGCATAGCTCGAGGCATCACCAGTAGGAAGAGGGAGGTTGTGATGCCGCTGTATAGAGCCCTGGTAAGGCCACAGCTAGAATACTGTGTGCAGTTCTGGAGACCTTACCTGCAAAAAGACATTAGTCAAATAGAACAGGTCCAAAGGCGGGCAACAAAAATGGTGGAAGGACTTAATCTTAAAACTTATCAGGAGAGACTTAAAGAACTTAATTTGTACAGTCTGGAGGAAAGAAGGGAGAGGGGGGACATGACTGAGACCTTTAAATATATGAAAGGATTGAATAAGGTTCAGGAGGGAAGTGTTTTTAGGAAGCAACATAATGATAGAACAAGGGGACACAACCTGAAGCTAGTCGGGGGGAAGATCAGGAGCAATGTTAGAAAATATTATTTTACAGAAAGTGTAGTAGATGCTTGGAACAAACTTCCAGCAGGGGTAGTTGAAAAATCAACAGTCGCTGAATTTAAACATGCCTGGGATAAGCACACATCTATCCTAAGATAAAGAGTACAGTTACATAAGGGCAGACTAGATGGACCGTATGGTCTCCTTCTGCCGTCAACCTTCTATGTTTCTATGGAACTGATCTAGGTAACTGGTAATTTGTGCTCGTATCATTCACAGCCACGTTCCGAGAAAAGTTTGTCCATGCGTAAACGGGTGTATTTACTTTTACACATATGGTTTAGCTGAGCATTTACGGAAATAGCAGCCGAACCTGTTTTTGGATGTAACTTGCTGTGGAGCCCATTGTTCTCAGTGTGTTGTATCCTTGTGTGGCTTTTTTTTGTTATATCCAGCAATTTTAATGCGCTTCTCGCTGTCCACCCACCATTGTAGCCATGCTAGTCTGCATGTCTTTCACCATACTTACCTTTCTTCCCCCTGCGGGCATCTAGGGCATCCTGTGTAGTCTGCATGTTCTTCACCATACTTACCTTTCTTCCCCCTGCTGTCATCTAGGGCATCACATATAGTCTGCATGTCCCTCGACATACTTACCTTTCTTCCCCCTGCTGCCATCTAGGCATCCCATGCAGTCCGTATGTCCTTCACCATACTTACCTTTCTTCCCCCTGCTGCCATCAAGGGCATCCCATGTAGTCTGCATGTCCTAGCACATACTTACCTTTGTACCTTGGTTACCATGTTGTCTGCTTGTACCCACTGTTACTCACCTTATACTTTGTCCAGGTTCTGTCTTGGTGTTTTGTTTTACACTGTTGTATTTTGCTTAGCATCTGCTTTATGTAGTTGCATAGAAAACACACCAACACACAGCATATAACTTTAAAACTAATAATTTATTATTAACATTTTTTTTTACTTTTAAGTGTTTTTAAATATATACCATTTTTTTAGAAAAACATACATTTTAATTTGTGGTTCTTTAATATTCTCTGGTACCAACTCACCTGCAAAGAGAAAATAATAGACATTACCACTTGTTTGCCACATGTGTGCCTGTACAAACATGCACATTTTTACATACTTATCCAAACTGGTTAACTCAAACTTTTTGTTTGTGTAATGCTTGGGGATTGTTCTGCTTTACTGTCTTTACACCCACCTGAGTCTTGCGCCGCTTCCGTATCAGGTGGCCCCATCATACTCACCCTCTGGTGAATCTGTAGGGACAGAGAAGCATAACACACCAGCACTTAGGAAACATGTTATTAGACTTTACATGCAGCACAACCTGTGTGTTTTTGGGGGTATTGACCTGAGCGTGCAGGAGCTGTGGGTGACTCAAAATTTTTCTCTTCTCTTCAGAGGCCTCCATAGAGGGTGGTGGTGTTGCTGCTTCAGAGGAGGAAGAATAGAATGTTGGAGGGTTCAGGGCCGTCGCCTTACACCCATACCCTGTCTTCTTTGCACCACGGGCTGACCCCTTACCTCTGGGTGGCCTTGATCCACAGCCAGAACTCCCCTGTCAGGGAACCGCGGTCACGTGGTCCCAACTACAAACCAGAGACCTCCGTGCACACCGATCGCGTTCCCCAAAACCCTTTGTCCGACCCTCTCCTATCAGGGGTACCAAGCTCACAGCCTTCGGACACACACAGATTCTTGGTTTAAGGCAAAGCAGACCGCTCAAATTAAATATACGTTTTAATGCTAATAAGTACACTAGGCACTGATAACAAGCATTTAACTATGATGTAATATAATATGATACAGATGATACAATTATGCTATTAGATGGTTACAGGATTGAGTGCATTACACAGAGAAACAATAAGCAATTACCTTAGTATGCAGTTGCAGAGTAGTAGTGATGATGGGGAGCTCTTCACAAGGGGTGTGTCAAGAGCTTATCGATGATGATGGCCACCCCAGTATGCTGACCACATATCCCCTCCAGATGAGTGACCATTACCTGGTTCCAGACCACCCTATTTATGCTGCAAGGGCTCTCTCACCCCCTCCCCTCTGTGGGATGGGCCGTCACCTCCTATGGTTCTGGCATGTGCTTTTGCCCTAAAACCCTTTAGAGGTTATAACTTGGAGCAGGGGGGTCGTATGGCCTTGGAAGCGGTACCAAACTATCGGGCTGGATGTCGTGCTCCCAATGTGTCCAAAAGTGAGGTTTCTAAGTGGATCAAAACCTTCGATCTCCGTTTACAGGCTTTTCCTTTATTTCTCAGAATGCCATTACCCATCCCCTTATGCGGTTTTGTGAGCTGGTTCTGATCCTGTACCCGGTTTGGCGCTAGGACGCATAGACGCGGAGTTATGGTCCAAATTCTATTGGTGCCGCCAGTCTGCGGTTTTATCCTTGCTCTGACAAATTCACAGCAGGGGGTCGAACCAGCTGCAGACTGAGCGTCTCGAGACTCAGGTTTGACAAGCAGCATCACAGTGGGGGTTTGTGATCTGAGCTATTCAACACAAACATGCTAATTCTCTCTTCCTGCATAGAGCTAAAAGACTTGTGCATTTATAACAGGGGGGAATAAAGGAGCACTCCAACCTGAGGTATTTGAGGTTTCTTAACTTATGCTGGGCCGATCCTTCACACCTCCCCCTCTAAGAGGGCGCTAAGGGGCAGCGCTTCCTGATGCTGGCCCGTGCATCCATGCGCCCACTATCCCTGTCTGTAGCACTCCGCGGCAGCACCACGGCCACAGTGCTGTTTTGTGTTGAGGATTTTGGGCGAGGTCCACACCCCTCCAGAGTAGGGGTTGGACCACTCCCGGAAGGGGTGTAGGGTGGCCCATAGCTGGGACCATGGGTCCACAGTCTGCCGATGGCAACTCATCCCTTTCTGCTTTACCCGAGCCAGGGGCCCCGGTGCATGTTGCCAACACTGGCTAAGGAGGCAGCCCCGAGTGGGTGCCTGCCTAACCTCCAGCACCATGAACTGGGTCCCCTGGATGGAGGGTCTACCCTGGGGGGGACCTTCCTTGGGAAGGATCTCCCACATGGCAGTACCCACCCCGTCAGCCCAGGTGGGTGACAAGGCCATTGAACTTGGGCCCTGGGTGGCATAGTCCACCGCCATTGGTACAGACCTCTTTCTTTGCGGCAGAGTTCCCGGTGGGCTGCTGGGACTTGGCCCTGCCACCCCCACCCTCTGACAGGTATGGTACAAATGGCAGTGGGCAGCCAGGTCAGGCCCCACTGGCTTCTTGGTGATCCCTATGTGCCCAATCGCCCGGCTCTCTAAGGCATAGCACTCCTTAGCCCTGGACAGATAGGGAACCACCAACTGCTGGTCCTCAGGCCACTCTCCTGGTGACCCTTGCTTGACCATCATTGGGTACAGCCGCACTTGTCCCCAGACCACCTGGCTGGGGTCTGGGCCCAAGTGGAGCTGCAGCTCCTGTTTGGGGAGGACTCTTTGGGGGTCATCAGGGGGTCTGGGGGTCTGATGCTACCCCACATCTCTGCCTGGACATGGTCGGGACCACCATGTCCTCAGTCAGTTTCACGGGACCCACCTCTGGGTTTCCGCCTGTCTCAGCAGCCTCCTGGGAGGAAGGGAAGTAGCGGTCGGTCCCCTGAGGGGACTCTGGGACCTGCTCCTCCACCACTTCCACCCAAGTTGCCGGTCCAGGCAGAACACCCTGGTCCCTTAACACCCCGGGTGTGATGAACCCCTGCAGTGGGGCCTTTCCTAGGGGTCCCATCTCTCCATGGACACCCCCACCCCACCTGCAGGTTCCACCACCCCTGCTTTTTGGCCTGGACTGGTCTCCTCGGGTTGAGGTGCCAGGAACCCCGGACGTGGGGTGGTTGGAATAGAAGAGACCATCCCATCCCCTGTCCGTTTCCCAGGACCTCCCTCCGGACCTCCATCGGCCCTGGCAGCCACTTGGTTTGGAGGAAGGGGGCAATTAGACCCCTGAGGGGCCCCTGACCCACCAGCGCTCTCGCTATTCACGATAGTGGCCAGAGCCGCTGTGGCCTCAGGTAATGCCTGCCCCCCTTCCATTCCCATCCAAGCCGCCAGTCCAGACAGACCAGCCTGACCCTCTGATACCCAAGTGGCGGAGAAACCCTGCGATGTGGACTTACCTAGGGGTCCCACGTCTCCTGGAACAGCCCCCCCCCTCAGTCGCATTCCCTGTAGCAGGTAGGTCACACACATTACTCAAATTATTTGCACACCTTGGAATATACATGTAATTACATTCTGGGGGACCAGCTCGGGGGTTCAGTGGCCACATACTGAGACACTAGCCGCCCCAAGTCTGTCCCCAGCAAAACACCGGTGATACCCCACCTCCCGCACACCCCGCCCGGCACCCCAGTCCAAATAGACCTTTGCCATGGGGAGTGCTGACGCACCTCCCTCAATTCCGGAGACTGAGACAGTCCTTCCAGGGAGGAAGTCCGGTGGGGACACCATCTCAGGGCGCACAAGAGTTGTTTCTGCGCCTGTGTCCCTAAGTCCCACGGCCACAGCTTGGCCCACAGTGACGAATTGCAAATTGTCCCGGGACCTCCCAGCACCCCAACCCACATACAGCACAGTGGAGGAGTTCTGGGACAGGCCCTGCTGGCGCTGAGGACAGGTGGTCTTGAAGTGTCCTGGTTGGTTGCAGTGATGACACAGTTGGGGCCCCCCTTGCCTGGAGAAGGGGGTAGGGGCAGGGGTCTTGGGCTGAGGGGCATGTACAACAGACGCCAGCGGCGGCTTACCCACTTTCCAGCTGGCAGGTTTCCGGGGCTCCTGGGCTCTGTTGTGACTGTATTCATCTGCAAGTGCTGCAGTTGCTGAGGCCCCCTCCGGCTTCCGGTCACGCAGAAACTGCTGCAGCTCCTCAGGGCAATTCCAGAGGAACTGTTCTAAGGCAATTGGCTCCTTCAGTTGCTGGATGGTGGTGATTTCTACGCCGGTGGTCCACTGCTCGACTGCTCTCTGTAGCGCCCTCATGTGGTCAGCCCAGCTGTCTGTGGGGCCACGACGCAAACCCCGCAGTTTCTTCCGGGGTAAGGTCATATTGACGGATCAGAGCTTGCTTGACCCCCTCGTAGCTCAGGGTGGTCTCGCTGGGCAGGTACCCAAAGATTTCCAGGGCTTTACCCCTAAGTCGAGGGGTTAGGTACCTGACCCACTGATCCTCCGGGACATGGTATTGATGGTATTGAAACCGTTTCAAAAGCCAGCAGAAAGGTGTCCAGATCTGTGCCTTTGTCCAAGACGGGGAAATCCTCTGCACGCAACTTTGGGGCCTGGTTCTCAGGGGGCCCGCTACCAGCTGTGATGGGTTGAGGGTGCTGGAGCTTTAGCTGCAATACTTGGAGCTGATGTTCCCGTTCAGTTTACCCCCGATGCTCGGCAGCTTCCCTCTGCTCGCGTTCACGGCGTTCCTCGCGTTCAGCCTGCTCCCGGCGTTCCTCCATGAGGAACTCATAGGTGGCCCGGTCTCCAGCCCGGAGACTTGCCAAAGCAGCGTGCAGGAGAGTGACTGAGCCTGCTTGGCTGGGGGGACCGGCAGGAGGGGCTCGGTCCTCCGGGATACTAAGGGCTGGTGACTGGCTTCTGGGAGAGCCCTGGCTGGGCCCCTCCACACCCAGTGTAACGTCGGCAGCCACATCCCTGCTTCTGGCCCTGGTGCCATTTGCCATGCCTGCAGCTGCCCTTTGCACACTGTTGTAATCACACAATTTACTGTAACCACTCTCAGAATATGCCTAGTGTTGAGCTGATCTTAAGATCCCAGCAACAGAAAAGCCACTGCTGGTAATCTTTAGTATATGAGAGTATGGGGCCCACACTCACACTATTTGCCTTATCCCACCGCTGCCACCAATTTGTCAGGGAACCGCGGTCACGTGGTCCCAACTACAAACTAGGGACCTCCGTGCACACCGGTCGCGTTCCCCAAAACCCTTTGTCCGACCCTCTCCCATCAGGGGTACCAGGCTCACAGCCTTCGGACACACCGATTCTTGGTTTAAGGCAAAGCAGACCGCTCAAATTAAATATAAGTTTTAATGCTAATAAGCACACTAGGGACTGATCACAAGCATTTAACTATGATGTAATATACGCTGTTTCCCCGAAAATAAGAGATCCTCCGAAAATAAGGCCTAGGGCCTGCTTTCGGAGGATATCATTATATAAGTCATCCCCCGAAAATTGTATTGTAACCACTAGGGGGCGTAATGACGGGGCACGTAAGGGGGGAGCTCCAGGGAGGTGGAGGAGGCGCACGCTGTGCCATATTTCCGGGGAAAAATTAATCTAAGACAGTGTCTTATTTTCGGGGAAACAGGGTAATATGATACAGATGATACAATTATGCTATTCTTAGATGGTTACAGGATTGAGTGCATTACACAGAGAAACAATAAGCAGTTACCTTAGTATGCAGTTGCAGAGTAGTAGTGATGATGGGGAGCTCTTCACAAGGGGTGTGTCAAGAGCTTATCGATGATGATGGCCACCCCCAGTATGCTGACCGCATATCCCCTCCAAATGAGTGACCATTACCTGGTTCCAGACCACCCTATTTATGCTGCAAGGGCTCTCTCACCCCCTCCCCTCTGTGGGATGGGCCATCACCTCCTATGGTTCTGGCATGTGTTTTTGCCCTAAAACCCTTTAGAGGTTATAACTTGGAGCAGGGGGGTCGTATGGCCTTGGAAGCGGTACCAAACTATCGGGCTGGATGTCGTGCTCCCAATGTGTCCAGGGAGGTTTTTAAGTGGTTCAAAACCTTAGATCTCCGTTTACAGGCTTTTCCTTTATTTTCTCAGAAGGCCATTACCCATCCCCTTATGCGGTTTTGTGAGCCGATTCTGATCCTGTACGGTTTGGCGCTAGGATGCATAGACGCGGAGTTATGGTCCAAATTCTATTGGTGCCGTCAGTCTGCGGTTTTATCCTTGCTCTGTCAAATTCACAGCAGGGGGTCGAACCAGCTGCAGACTGAGCGTCTCAAGACTCAGGTGTGACAAGCAGCATCACAGAGGGGGTTTGTGATCTGAGCTATTCAACACAAACATGCTAATTCTCTCTTCCTGCATAGAGCTAAAAGACTTGTGCATTTATAACAGGGGGGAATAAAGGAGCACTCCAACATGGGGCATTTGAGGTTTCTTAACTTATGCTGGGCCGATCCTTCACATCCCCAACTACAAAAGAAAATATAAAATTGTCTAACATGTCACCCATAATCCTGATACCTCACTTTCTCTGTTGTACATCCACCCATGGCCACTTTCACTGTTTGAGTTCTGACCAGTGCTGCATTATTTGGGTGTAAGGCGACGTCCCCTCACCACTCACATGTGTAGCCATTTCCTCAACCAATGTCCTCTTTCATGTGTGTTGGGCTTGAAAGTCTGCAAACAACAAACGGATTTGCATTGTTAATTTCTGGGACACTGCACCCACCCAAGCTTGTATATGCTAGTATATGCCAATGCTAACTAATCCATCTCTCCCATTCCACAGTAGTAGCGGATTGCAAGAGGCACTTAAGACAAAAGGTGCGTCTAACTCTCCAAATACTACTGTCGGTTAGGGCTCGCTGACTATAGCCAGCAACAGGGTGAAGCCAGCTCTCCAATCCCACAATAGTAGCGTATTGTATAGAAATGTCATACCTAAATCACTTAGGCATCCCAGCGTTGCATACAAACATGCCAGAGTGGTGCATGTGACAGTGGCAGCAAAGTACTGTGGCCCTGTAATGTTGGAAGACTAGGACTGTGCCTTCGCTTGTAGTTCGCAGCCACTGTCACCTGTTAGCACCTTGGCAGGAGTGTAACGCGGCACACATACACGTAACTTACCATTACTTACCATCATTATTTCCTCCTGCTGCTCACGGGTAAACACGGTGGGTGCCATGTTGGTTTTGATTGGATGTCGTCTATGTGAAGACACATGTCACCCCCTGCGCCGAAGTGCACAAGCGTTGATGTGCATGGGTGGAACCCTAGAGTGTGCTTGCGTCCATACGCACATGTAGCCTATAGGTTGCTTGCACCTTTGATGGGCTGTTAATTAAACCAAATTGTTTCCACCACAATTACCCACTTAATTAGTTATAAAAGAACACAACTGACCATCATATTTGCTTGTCACTGCTGACTTAGGAGCTCACTATGCCACACCATAGGTGCTACCACAGCCCCCAGAGCCAAGAACACAGGCATAGCCATGGAGCCAGCAGCACCCAGCCAAGGTACTCCAGCCCCAAGGCCCACCGTTTGTCCCACAGGCACTCCCCTGCTGATACGCACAGTAGCCACTTTGAGCGGGTCACCTGCAGCAGTTTAAAGTGGACCAAAACCCACCCTGGAGTCTATGAGACTCCAGGGCAGGCATACTTGCTCCTCACGGTGCACCCTGATAGGAGGCGCCCCGCTGTGTGAAACCCCACAGGTCACCCGAAAACTCACCTTCATTCCGGGTCCAGCAACACATGCGTGAGTATCACCGCTATCCCTTTAGCAGGGCACGTGCGATCGGCCACACGATCAGGGTGCCCTGGGGCAAAGACCAAAACCCACATAGTCAACATCCTGGGTTTTGGTCCACTTTAAGGCATCAGAGAGGGTCAGAAAACCAGGGCTCCTGGGACTCCCGGCACAGCCCCCCACAGACCAACCAACAGTCAGGACAACGAAGCACTATACAGACACCAAGAGAGTCCCCATTGCAGGCCCCACTGAGAAGCCCCATGCGGAGACAACAGGGGAGTCAAAGACTGAGCAGGGTTGCCACAGCCTATCTCTATCTAGACTTTCCAAATCTGTGACTACTATGCTCAGAGTCTGTCCAGTAGGGTTTTGCCTCCAAGCGATGGCGAAGGTCAAACTAAAGTATTCAGAAAAAATACACTGTAACTTACAGTTACCGCCTTTTTGTAGAAATGCTAATCTAATCTGTTATTTTTCTCTTGAAATTTACAATTTTATGTTGTGTAAATACATTTTATTCTAAATGTAAATTTGTCGCACCAAGGCAGACATGCTTTCCGGGGCCCCTGCATAATTTACTTTTCAACCTTATTATTATTATTTATTGAGAGGGAATTATTTATTTTAAATATTTTTTCTTTGCACTTTGTTTCCAACATTAGATAGATAGATATGTATTAGCTAGATGGACACATAGTTCATTCACATTTAACTAACATTTCCAGAGGCTTGAAGCTTGCATAATGCATAAGATATATTTATTTTTAAGTAAAGGCTTGCCCTTCACTGTTACTTTATTTACAAGTACTTGCATAGTCTGGTCTATGTCCTTTGAAAAGGCCTACTTTTGAACAAAACAAAGTTTAAATATAAATCAGTTCATTAGATTTCTATTGGGATTTCTAGAAGCAATGACAGCATAACCAACAAAACTGCTTCAGCTATAACTTAACCCTTTAAAGTGGACCAACACCCAGGATTTTCACTATCCTGGGTCTTGGTCCACTTCGGTGGGGCACCCCCGATCGGGGTGCCCCGCTGTGTGAAACCCCCCCGATCACCCGGAAAACTCACCTCTCCCCGCGCCGACGGACAAGCGGTTTGTCAGCCGCGGACAAGCGGCTCCTCCGCCGCCGCCTCCCCTCTTGACGCACGCACGTCTAGAGGGGTGCGAGGGAGGCGGCGGCGGAGGAGCCGCTTGTCCGCGGCTGTCAAAACGCTTGTCCGTCGGCGCTGGGAGCGGGGAGAGGTGAGTTTTTCGGGTAAGGGGTAAGGGATTTTGGGTGTTTGGGGGGGTTTCACCCCGCGGGACATCCTGATCTCGGATGTCCCGCGGGGAGGGAGGTGATCGGCCCGGGAATCTTATAGATTCCCGGGCCGATCACGGGAGGGTGATGGTCCACTTTAACTATCATCCTACCTAGAGATGTTGTCTCCCTCTGTTGCCAGACCATTTGTCACCAATTTGCGCTATACTATTAATTTTTTTGGGACAGTCTAGCGATTTCCAGGAAAATTACATATTGTTTGTTCAGCAGATTTTGGGCTTTAACATGAACTGTTTTGTGTGTAATTTTTTCAGTGCTTTCTCAATATTTTTGGGTGAAATATGTGGACATTTTTTAAGATGCTTTTTTTTTTTACATTTTGTACGTAAGTTTTTCAAGAAAATCATATTGCTTGTAAAAGCCCCATTGTTTCCTGGTTACAGCGGTACCACATGTGTATCGGTAGACACCCTTTTCTGCCCAGGAGACACCGCAAGCTGTAAAGAAAAACTACTATGCACATAGGGCATAGTTTGAACTTTAACCCTTTTAGTGAGTCACATATAGCTGGATTTAAACCTCAATAAACCTGACACCTCGATTGATCCAGCCGGGTATACTCTTCACTTGGGGGGGGGCATCTGATCCCCCTCTCCCCTGGGGCTCTAACAGCCTCAGATGGCCCTGAACATCCCCCCCCCCCGCTTCTTTATTCACCTGTGCCCACAATCCCTCTTGCTGGCTCTCCTCTTCACCTGGGGAGCCCCCAGCCCCTCCCCTCCATTAGGCTCTTTCACCATGAGGAGAGGGCCTAAAACAGGCTTCCTCACCCCACTTCTGCCATCGCCACTCCTAGCCCTGCCTTTTGTGGGTGAGCACATGATGGCATTCCGTGATGTCATCCCGCTCTGGGCTCGACATTCTTCAGATTCCTGTGATCGCTGGAGAGGGGGTAGGGGGGCAGGGGACTCTGATCCTCTGCCTCTCCACCCCCCTCCATCGATTACTGGCATCTGTCATCGGATCAGCGGTGTGGCATGCAGAATTAAGTTGAGTAAAGAAATGTTTTTTTACTAAATGTCATTTTTTCTGTGTGTGTGTGTTT
The DNA here is from genome assembly GCA_027917425.1 of Gastrophryne carolinensis. Lineage (NCBI taxonomy): Eukaryota > Metazoa > Chordata > Amphibia > Anura > Microhylidae > Gastrophryne > Gastrophryne carolinensis. The sequence goes on along the minus strand of CM051236.1, from coordinate 243,045,866 downwards.
ATTTTACTGTTAACATGAGCCACCTATACCAGTTCTCAAGGCTTGGTGGGGGGGCAGCCACCCATTACCTGCCTCCCCAAAACCCGGGGGGCAGAAGAACCCAGGGGCCGCAAAGGCTATGTGGGCTTGTAGCCTCCAGGGCCAATGGCAACCGAGGCTGGCCTCTGCTCCCTGGTCTACAAGCCGCCATAGCTGGTGCCTAGGTTATGCTGGTTAATGGGGCACTCACATCATTATTTTTATTTTGAAGGGTTTTTAACCCTTAAAATTACCAAAAAAGCCCACCCACCCCCCTAGGGTGGGGGACCCTATGTCATTTTTTTAAATTAACCCTTCATATTCTGTCATCTAGCAGGTATAGAAGGCTTCCAGCAGCAGCAGGAGAACAGAAGCCAGAGTGATTGCATAGGACACAGTGCTCGGGATGGGAGGGAGTATTAAAAAAAAAAAAAGATATTTTTTATGTGTGTGTTTTTTTGGAACCCTTTGTGAACTGGTCCATGAGATCCCTATACCATTTCACATGGCTTGAGGGGCTGGCAAGTCACCTGCGGCTACCCTACATACTGGCTAATTTAACGGTGATACCTTTTGGTAGACATGACATCTGTTATTGAAAGCTATAGCTAAGCTATGAAATAGCAGAACAAACACATTTCTATATACTCATATGTCTACAGGAAACAGACGAAAGCTATATTTTTCTTTTCTGTAATTTAATTGCAAACATTTTTCAATAAAAAGCTTGCAAGTAAGAACTAGCATTAAATGAACAAGTAGCTGTTACTCTGTGCACAACTAGTATTCCAGGGGTATCCACAGTCCTGCCTCTGGAGGTATCTCTCTTCAGGTACATTAAATCGCTTTTGATGAGATTGTTCCCAACTGACAATGTTTGGGAGAAAAATGTTCCTGGTGATTGAAATGTTTCTGAGTAGGCCTGTTTGTGTGGATTTCATCTGTCAAAGGATGTGATACATATCAGCTTCGATTAATACAGAGGATGTTTACAGCTGCAAGCAGCTGAACATTTGGAAAGCCTTTCCAAATTCCTTAAAAAAATAGGGTTAATGAGAGCGAGTGCACAGTATTTAGAAAGGGGCTCAGACATGAACACACTCTCAGCCCCAGCCCAGTGTAGACTTTTCCTCATGGCTGTGTGGGTTGCAGCTGCATGGCCATAAAATAAGTACAAGAGGAGAATGCCTGGGTAAAAAAAAAGGATGTGCAGCCCATTCTGGTGTTCATATATTTTGGATCCCAGTGGCTGGCACACCAGTATTACTTATTCTTAGGAGACCCACAGGACACCAGTAAGCTGCAGCAAGAGCAGATGTTTTCATGGGAAAAGAACCGAGGTTCCTAATGGGAAACAATCCACATCACTCAAGATGGTACACTTCATAACTCAACTATACACCCCTGCAAGGGCATGTGGATTGGGCATAACCGGACCAAGCGACGGTACGGCAAAGCCCTGGTACCGTTGCTCTTAGGAGTGGTACAATTCTGAGTGCAACAACCCACTGGAGGTGGCATTGGAAAGGGAGGAACCTTGGGTATACACACACCCCTGCAAGGGCATGTGGATTGGGGCCACTGGTGGTGTTGCTGGAAAGGGTAGAACCTTAGCCCTGAAAGGATATATGGATCAGGATGCCCCATTCGTCCTGCCTATAATTCAGCCCTGCTGTCTGCCATCTCTGATCAGTTCGCTAAAGTGTCACTAACTGATCGGCTTACTATCAGGCCTTTTACTATTGATTCTAGATATACTATAGATTCTGATGTCAAGGAGGACCGGGGGGAAGGTTGATGTGGATAAGGGAGCGGGTATAGTTATGTATATTATTTATTGGGATTGGAGAGAAATACATTGAAATAGATTGAGTGGAAAAAGAAAGAAAGCAATATCTAGAGCAGTGGTTCTCCCCTTTAGCTAAGTACCCCTTGGCAACAAGAAGTTACCCAAAGGGTTTAGCCAAGTACCCCCAAGGGGGTGTATTAATGTATTCTGTGTGAAATATTGTTTAGCCAATAGAAAGTAATCCATGTTAATCTGCCAATGTATAATCGTGCCCCGGAAAGGGTTGTAAGCAATCAAGTGTCCTAATGCATATGACTCATAAGTACTATTTTACCCAGTGTTGAAACAAATAACTTTGAATTGACATGAGTTGATTGCCTTCTTGTGTTCTGCTCAAAGCTCTTGTGAGACTGTGACTTGTGAGAGATTCATCCTCTGTGGAGCCTTATTTGTAGCATGGCATGAACTCATACGGATTGAGATATAGTTGACCACGAGTCAGCCTCAATCTGATTGACCCCAGCCCCAATTAAAGATAAGATGGGCAAAAGTTTTGCATTTTATTGTGTGTGTCTGCATGCTCAGCTCAACAGGGCTGAATAGACTCCCCACGAAAATAATGTTAAAAGAAAGATCCAGTAAAAATATGAAAACATTGATGACAATAATGAAATTACCCAACGTAACTGAAGTATAGAAAGTGCTTCATTCAAGATGAGATGTAGAGAGATGTTGCCAAGGTATTGTTTATGGAATGTTTTTATAAAATTATTCAGTGAGGAGTAATGAAACCGGACCTTCAGCATGATTTATTGAAAAGCCCAAACCCTTAAAAAATGATTCCCCAGCATCCAAAATTAATATATTTTAAGTTTTTAGTCACTTACTTTTTATTCTTTCCCCCACTGGGCTGCAACTCTGTTAAGGACTTTAGGATACGGGCGCCGCCATCTTGACGCAGAAGCATCACACTTACTGAGAAGAGGAGAGTGGGATAAATTACAGAGCAGAGCTTGGGTCAGGAAAAGGTCAGCAGTCCCAGAATGCAGAGCAGCAGAGTTAGAAGGCACTTCCTGTTTGCAGGCTGCCTGATGTTCCATAAGCCGCCATCTTGGATGTTTAAAGGCTCATAACATGCAGTAGATGCAGGTAGGATGATTTTTAATGTAATGAGCAATCTGTATGTACAGGGTGTGGGAAACATATAAGATAGACTCTTATTCAGAGTGAAGGACCGCTTGAAGTAAAAGACAGGAATGTGGTCTGTGGGATGGCTCAGCCCATCATGTCTGTTGAAGAGAAAAGTATGGTGATCGGCACTGCCAAAACTGTAATGCTATGAATCGATTGTTTATGAAAAAGTCATAATTGCGGGCAGCCAAAACCCCCGGAACCTGTATCCCTATACCCTGTGTTCTCAGTTGCCGCTGCAATTCCAGTGGCAAGTGTAAATGCGGTGGAGAGGGGGTCCTATTGGTCCTGAGGTACCCCTCATTCCCATGATTCCTTCACAAAATAATATAATGCCATCCCGGACACCAATAAATACCACTGCTGAGGTAGAAACTACCTGATATCCAATAGTACCCCAATCAAAGATTTCACAGCTGTTAAGACTTCGTTAGACAACCTCATGCTGCCCACCGAGGTGGAAATCGTAAGAATCAAAGCATATACCAAACTCAAGATTTCTGAGGTCAGAGGTAACAACAAGGCAAATAGGGAAGCGAAGGAAGCAGCTAAACATTCTTTGCATCTTCTGATGGTCCAATCTATGCCACTAATCATACCTTTGCCTCCCACAATAACATTTACAGGTTCTTATTCCCATACAGAAACAAGCCTCAGATGCTGAAAGGCCTAGGAGATGAAACAATGGGCAGTGAAACAAACAGACTTGTGGAAGATGGAAGACAGACTGCCACATGTTTTGTATCCTTTTATGATGACAGCAGTACATGGTAAAACACATCAATCTAGGCATAATATGTGTAACATAGTTACTTAATATTGGGTGACTACAGGATTTTCCACATCAGCAGCTAGGTATGTGCAAGGTTGTCTCATTTGCACTTTACACAATCCAAAGCCACTCTACCCCATTCAGACTACAAATAGATTACATCCAAAATGAGAAGTGCATGAGTTTGTATTGACTGTGATAGATCTCTTCTCCGGCTGGCCTAAAGCATTTCCTGTGGCCAAGGCCACTACAAAGACCACAGCAAAGAAAGTGACCGTGGCTCGCACTTCACAGGTGCGATCATGCAAGAGATAATGAATGCAGTGGGTGTTGAACATGCCATGGTAAAGCTAAACGCCTAAATGGAACTTTGAAACTCAAGATACAGAAACCATGGTTGAGACGGGAAAACTTTGGACTGTGTATTTTCTCCAGGATTATTATCTCTCAGATACACCCCCAATAGAAAGACTGGTCTGAGTCCATATGAGATACTATTTGGGTCCACTTTAAAACTGGGTTGTTATTTTCCTCAGTCTCACCAAATGCAACATGAATGCAGAAACAAATGTTCATGATTGTGTACTAAAGTCTCTCTCTTCTCTAATGGATCATTGCAGCATTGTTCCAACACTACTAATCACACTCTGTTACGTTTGACAGTTCTTTCACTGCAGAGACAAGAACGACCATGCTGGAACACCCATACTATCTACCCTATCACCTGGTGCGCCCAATCTGCAAGAGGACCTTACTGGGGTGTGTAGGAGGACTGTTGAGTAATCTTGGACTGACCCTTTCTCCTGGTGTGTTTTAATCTGTGGTTCCTGAGCCTATAATAAAGTATCTAGAGGTAGTTCAGGAACATTTACTTTGGCTAGACTAGCTCCAGCTACATGGGTATGGGAACCAAATGATATTCCCATGGGTATGATTCCTAAACATACTTTGTACAAGAGAAGTGCCCCTAAAGCTAAATCTTTAGTTTATGTAACCTGGTATAAAGATTACCATGAACTATTTCTGGATTGTCTGTAAGCGATGCTCATGCCATAATGAAGCTAGCTAGCTGACCCTCTTGGCTATCATGCCTGGCAGGTCAAATGTTTTGGATGGGTAAGTGTAAAAGCCAGGCAGTGCACTTTGGAGAGAGGCACTTGGGGTGCCCTGGGGAAAAGGACCAAAACCCATGATAGTCAAAATCCTGGGCTTTGGTCCACTTTAAATACTGAATTGCTGGGGAAGGGGTGGAGTTTTTAACTTATGTTTAGTTTGTGTTTCCTCCCAGGGGGAGTGGTCTCCATGGGTCATCCTGAATAACTTGTAGAAATACTGTTACTGGTAAGCCTAATGGGGATTTAACCCCCCCCCATCCTGCGTCAGGGTAGGTTGGCAGGAGGTAGGCTTGTCATTGAAGTTCCCACTTTAAGAGCATTACTAACCCAGTTATCCTCTGTACATTTTGAGTGGTTCTCATAATAATAAATGATATGAAAATTCTGTACACACCTTTGCTCTATACTTGAAATGTAAATAACATTCCTGTTGTTTAAATATCTCCGTACAACAACTTGGGTTGGGCAAACTCGGACCAGAGCACAGATTGCAAATTGAAATCTGTGCACGCGTTTAGGTGTTTGGCCCGAACCTGGAAAAATGCTGATTGCCTGCACAGCAGCCAGTCAGCCTTCTCCCTGTGCTAGCAGCCATTGGCCAGACGGGACTCGTGATCCCGCTGCCAATCACACTGATGCTCTTCAGTAGGTAGGAAAAGGAGCAGGCTTTTATTTAGGGAAAATGGCTGGAGTGAGGGCTAGATAGGTTGGGTGTCAGAACTCTTTAATACCACTTGCTGAAACCACTAGTGTGTCAGTATTCTTTAATAGCACTTGCTTCTCAAACCACTGGTGTGCCAGCCATGGCTGCAATGTGAGTCGTCAGCAGCGCTGGAGTAAGCCAAGTGACTCTCACCCGAGTCTGCACAGTGGGAGCAGAAGGAAGGTGAATGTATGGGGCGACCTGGGGGAATACACACAGCAGGGCATCCTAATTCGGGTTGCCACCGCATGGAAGAACAACACATGGGAAATTCCTTTAACATTTTATCAAAAACACTTTGAATAGGTGAATGAATCATTTGATTCAGATCTACATGTTAAAGTTGACTAAAACCCAGGATTTCGACTATCCCGGGTTTTGGTCTCTTCTACCAGAGCACTGATTCATGATGTTCCGCTGTGTGAAACCCCCCAGGTAGCCCAGTAAAACTCACCTTTCCTCGGTCCTACGGTACTTGCGCACATACTTGAGCAAACCATGTCTGTCTTAAAGTATGAAAAGTAAATATATTCGCCACGGCTTTTTTAGGCAGCAGCCAAACTGGAGAGGACAGTATGGCATTACAACCAGGACCATCTGAACAGTGCTATGTTTAAAGCAGACCAACAGTCAAAAATGAATTAAATCAGACTAGCACATCAAACAGTCCTCACATGAATCCCTCTCCAGGGCAATTCATATTGCTGCACATAGAAAATAATTTACCTTTTTCTAACGCCTACTTGGATAAATTTTAAAAGCAAGATGGCCGATCATGGGCTTGCAGGCCACCTGCAAACAAGAAGACATGCTCGGCTTCCTGTTACTGTGCATTTCAGTTATGTCAGCTGGGAGAGGAAGCTCCAAAATGGCCGCTACCTTCCTTTTTCAACTGTGCCAGGCTGTTGGTCCGGTTTAAACAAATCCCAACCTTTAAGATGGCTTCCCAAGAGGGGCTGCTAGCCACCTGAAAATAAGGACCTCTAAAAAAAAAAAATTAATAATGAAGATGTCTAACAAACCAATTTAAAACTAAAAAAGTCCAATCAGTGCACTTATCAATAAATTGGCTTAGGTTTATTGGCTTGGCTAAGGTTCAAATCTAACCGATGGAAGCCAAACGTCCCAGCGGCCGCATCTCCGCTACCTTCCAAATCATTCAGAAATGCTTGGCGCACGCCCTGCTAAAGGTATATCTGGCGGCAGCCGTGGCTCAAACATGCGCCATTGGAGAAGGTAGGTCTTTCACGGGAATTGGAGGAGAGGGGTCACACGAAAAGGAATCACAATTAGGGAGAGGATCAGGCAGCCCTGAAAACTTATAGATTCCAGGGCCCTCGGTCATGGCTTTTGGTCCATTTGAAACCCCAGAGGAACAATTGAGAACAACAAGGGGAAGGGGGACATGGACTCAAAGGTGAGACAGTTAGGAGGTATCCTATAGAAAGAAGTGGCCATTAGAGTGCAAAGCAGCTGAAAATACAGGCTGCAGTTGTTAGCACATCTTTCCCACAGAGGGCGCTGCTGGGCTATTATAGCCGCGCCAGGGCGCATATGCTGCCTCTTCAGGTCACACCGGTAAAGCGCCACTTGGACACGTGTCCAGGCAAAGCGCTGCACCTCTACGGCGGCGCGACCTGATGACGTCACTCTTTATTATTGTCCTCCAAGTACTAGTCCGTCGCGCCTTTAACGGTGATGTCACCGGCTCCTCTGTTGGCTGGCTTAAGAGCTGAAACGGCTGTCCCTCTCTGGAGTTAAAGGGGAAGTTGCTATAGCACCCGAGGCCTGTCGGGCCTCCAGCTCTCTCCGGGGTTTCCTGAATCAAGTCATACAAACAGGTAATGGCGGGGGACAATTATGGGACGGGGGCTCCGTATGGCTAATGTCCGGTGTGCTGGGGCCATTTGGGGCGCCACATTGTTCGGGCACCATGTTGTAAGGAAGCTGCCTGTGTGGCCACCCGTTCAGACCAGTAACCATTGCTGCCTGCCTGCCTGTATGTATGTATGTCCCCCCGAATGGTGTGTGATGGGGGCATTAGAGTGCTAGCTTCTATGTACTCCCTTCAGCTCTCTGTGCACATGTTCCTATGCTTTTGTTGAGTGCCTGGCCTCTCTTATCCTATCACTGCTCATTTCAGGTACACTTACCTTGTTAGTGGCAGCTTATTGAACTGATTGCCCTCTCGTTATGATCTGGGGCTTTGTAAAGAACTGCAGCAAACCTAATACTGTTAACCACAAATTTCCACATGGGATTTGCCCCCCTAGCTTGCTCCATGGCTAGGTAAGATTGCATGTATTGCATAGGTACATATGGGGTATAAGGGTAGAACTTGTATTTTATAATTTAAATTGTATTTGTATATATATTTAGTAAGAGAAACTCGCACTGAAAGAGCCTGACAAAAACATATAATTAATGCCTTGTGACTAGAGGTTAGCAGGTTCAATCTTCTGCCATGGGACATAACTTAAAAATGCACCAAAACCCTGGATTTTGGTCCTTTCCCCCTGTGTGAGACCCCCCAGATCGTCGATGCCAACTCGCCTCTTCCCGGTCCTATGGCGCATGCGCAGCCACTCGTCCAATTGGCGTGCTTAGAGCTGCTGACGTCACGTCGTCTAAGGCCAGCGGCTCTGAGCGTGCATGCGCTATTAGACTGGGAAACAAGGTAAGAGTATAGGGCGACCTGGGGGGTTTCACACAGCGGGGCATCCTGATTTTGGATCCCCCGGGGGAATTAATCGATGGGCCTAGGAATCTTTATAGATTCCCCGGCTGATCAGCCTGAGTTTTGGTACACTTTATGTGTGGCACCTAACCCACCAACTGCTCCCTGGGCATCATAATTAGGACATCCCACTGCTCTGGGTACGTTTACACTTACCGTGTGGACAGACTGTTCTGTCCTGCTCCAGGGTGTGAAAACGTACATAATGCTAAGGTCCCGCTTCCCACGTCTTCTATTTATGGATGGGGTTGCAGGGCAATGGTTGCCTCCTCTAAGATGGAAGTATGTTCCCCTGCATGCTCTCCCAGTGGAGTGGGTGTGCATAGGGGCAGACATGCGCTCTGGTCTTTGGGAAGTGTTGTGTTTTTTTTTTTTTTTTTTTTTTTGTATCTGGTAATTTGTTACACAGGGTGACTGCAGCAGTGGGAAACAAAAGGAGAGTATTGCCCTTTTATTAAAGTGCACGAAAACTGGCGCTAGGCCCACTGTGTAAAACCATATCAGTCACTCGATATTTCTACGTCTCATGGTGCATGTGACAGCATCTCTCTTTAGGTCTGTGAGTGGCCTCACCCCCGGCATGCAGGGGGTGCCACAAGACCATAGTCTTGGTCCAGTTTAAAGTGGACCAAAGGCCAGGATTTTGAAAATCCTGGGTTTTGGACCTTTCCCCCGGGGGAATCCGATCTGGGGTGCCCCTTTGCGTGAAACCCCCCCAGATCGCCGAAGTCAACTTGCCTCTTCCCGTTCCTATGGCGTATGTGCGGCCGCTTGTCGAATCAGCGTGTTTGGATCCGTTGACGTCATGTTGTCTAAGGCCAGCGTCTCTGAGCGGGCTGGCAGCGGCATCCCTCGCTACCCTCTAACATGGAGCGTGACCTGGGGGGTTTCACAGTGGGGCATCCCGATTTTGGATGCCTCAGGGGGAGGGGCTGATCACAGTGGGATTTGGCCCACTTTAAGGGGGCTGTAAACCAAAAAATAAAAAAAAAAAATTCCCTTTGCAGCAGCCCCTGGCCAGTCTGGCTCTCCCGGTGTCCTTGCATCTACCTTTCGCCCCTCGCATCGGTGCAAATAATGGGGTAGACATGCATAGGCACTGTGACTGATTTGGGGGACAAAAGCTGAGAGTTGGTCATGTGCCCAAAGATTTCTGGGGTATGCTTTTACCATGGTATTCATTTTAGGAAACTATGATGTTTCTGACCAACAGACTGGCTGGTAACTGCTGCAGGGGAGAAAAGTGAGTACATGTGGTTGGTGTGTGTGTGTTTATTTTTTGGACCCCCCATTCTTTCCGTTCTTGTCTGGCTGAATAAAATCAGATGGCTTTTAGTAGCAATCAGAGCTAGCACCCCAGCTGACCTCACCCGCTTCTGGCCAATAGCATATTTGAGGTGGATGCTTACTTGGTGTGCTTGCTGACAATCAAGCTCCATTGTCACTGACAGCAGGGTTGTGCACCAAGGCTGACCAGGTCATGTGCTATCGGGTGATACCACTGAAAACTGCCACCCGCAGAACTCCATGGGATGGAGCCTGATACCACTGCTACTGCTCACCACCTCTGTGTGGTTCCACCCCATGTGACTGTCAGCAGCCAGGCCTGCGTATTGCTCTGCGCCAAGAGAACTTGATTTGCTTCTGGCAGCCATGTGAATAGTGGTTACCCAGTCTCTGGATTCCCATGGTGTCCCATTCTGTTGGTCTCAATCAGAATGCTGCCAGGGTTGGAGGCTCTTTAGTTTTATGTTAAAGTGATCCTATACCCAGAAATGAAGTCTCCACCTTTTATCCTCATCCCAGTGCTCCAAAATTGTCTGATTCTTTTTTTATTAAGTCCTTTTGTCCAATTTTCATAACACCAACGCAATGCAGTCGTCCATATTGCTATCCCCACCTGGTTCTTTCAAGCGATGATACAGTCAGAGTACACACAGCTCTGCATTAGGGAGCTCTTCAACCTAACTGCCATAAGTAATTGTTTAGTTGTAACTGAATGTACCATGCTGTACCATGTGCTAGGCGCGACTGGCCTCAGACAAGGGGCCCCTGTATGCCAGGTGCACATCCGTTCTGCCGCCTCTTACGCAATTAGAAGGATCCATGTCTGTGCCCGATGTCCCTTGAGGCTTCTTGCTCGGACTCCTCTGAGTAGGATACCCTCAGGGGGCCTGTCGGGTCAGTCTGCATCTCAGGTCCTGCCGACAAACAGGTTTCCTTTGACGACTGTTGCTGGTGCCACGGTTGAAAAGCATGGTCCGTAGTCTTTGACACCAGAGGCCTACTTCGAACCAGGCAGAAAGGCTGCCAAGTTTAAGCATGTTTAGGTAAAGTCTTTGGAGGATTCATCTTTAACTATTCAGGATCTAGTTCTGGTTGGGGTGTCATCCAGCATCAAAGAGTCGTCTGACTCTGTACAGGCACTTATGACCTCTTCGGACCATGTGAAGGGTCAGGTTGACAAGCTCATGAAGGCGATTTTCAAGGTCCTGCAGCTATTGCACCCTCTGCCGCAGCAGAAGTTGAGGGACGAGGCCCAGACAGTTGTTTCCCAGGCTGGCTGATTCAGACTAGCTGGTGGAAAAGGAGTGGGTGAAGCCGGCTAAGCTTAGGTTTCTGGACACCAGGTACCCTTTTCCAGAGCAGGTGGAGGACCCGTCGTTGAGTCTGGCTCAGCACACCCTGATCCCTACTTCGGATAGTGCTTCTTTGAAGGACCCAGTGGATAGGAAGTTGGCCCATTTTGCTAGGCACGCTTTCTCCATGGTGGGGTCGCCCACGTCCATTGTGGGCAAGGTCTGGATGAAGTGGCAGAGGAGGCGTTGTCTGGCGGTAATCTTTTTGGTGAACCTCTGGATGGCCTTGGTCAAGAACGCCAGGGGGTGGGGGGAGTAGATGAGGCTTCCCCAGAAACCGAGGACCTTGTTTCAAAAGTCTAATTTTTTCCCTTCCGGAGGTTGAGAATCTACCTCCAGATGCCGTGATGACAATTAAGGGAAGAGAGCCACAGGGGAAACCTAAGTCTCTCCATAGGGCAGCAGGCCCAAGCCCTCTCAAGTTTGATGGGCGCCCTCCCCCAATCGGGGGTGGGGTGGCTTCTGCACTATGCACCAATGTGGAGGGAATGATTATTCAACATCTGGGAAATTGTTTCTTCGGGGTAAAAGATGGAGCAGGCCTCCACACCGGTTTGTAGCGTCCAAGCCTTCCTCCTCTGTGGGAAGGGTGGCTGCTGATGAAAGGGCGATAGATCTCTTGCTAGACCATGGGGTTGTGGTGCCTGTGCCCCTCTCGGAGCGACTTGGATATCTGCCATCTGAACAGTGTTACTTGGGTCACGAGTGTTCCCGGAAATCTTGGCAGTGGTGATGACACTCCTGCGAAGTCGGGGTGCACTTCACCTCCTACCTCGCCGACTTGCTCATCAGAGCCCCATCACTGCCAGAAGCACTGCAAGATGTCAGGATGGTACTGTATATGCTGGAAATTTTCAGGTGAACTACACCAAGTCCTCATGCGGCACATCAACTTTCAAGTGCTGGGTTTATCAGCTTGGCTGAGAGCAGTATCTTGGAGGGGGGTCTGTCGGCTGCTGTAATTCGAATCTTTGTTTAGACATGAAAGCACTCGTCCTCCAGAATTTACTACAGGACTTGAAGGGCCTATGTGACTTGGTCGCTCGTGGAGTAAGGACAAAGGGGTATTTCATGTTAAGCAGGATTTTTTGCCCAAAGTGGTCTTTCCTTTCCGTCTGAATCAGGAAATTGTGCTGCTTTCCTTGCCCCAGGCTCCTGCATTCCCTGGATGTCGCAATGGAATTAAAAATGCTCACATTAAAAATCATCCTACCTGCATCTACTGCATGTTATGATCCTTTAAACATCCAAGATGGCGGCTCATGGAGCATCAGGCAGCCTGCAAACAAGAAGTGTATTCTGACTGTGTCGCTCTGCATTCTGGGATTGCTGTCCTTCTCCTGACCCCAGCTCTGTTCTGTCTGCGCAAAGCACAGCTGTAACCCCACCCCCAGCACTTTATCCTGCTCTCCTCAGTATGTGTGATGCTTCTGAGTCAAGATAGCGGCGCCTGTATCCTAGAGTCCTGAACAGAGTTGCAGGCCAGTGAGGGAAAGAATAAGTAAGTGACTAAAAACTTAAAATATATTAATTTTAGATGCTGGGGAATAGTTAAAGGGTTTGGGCTTTTCATTAAATCATGCTGAAGGTGCAGTTTAAGAGTTCATAAGGATGTCTTGTTCTTGGTCCCAGAAGGACCAAGTTCTGGGCTGGCAGCTACCAGGTCTGCTTTAAGTAGGTGGATCAGGCAGGTGGTATTACAAGCCTATGTCTGCAATGGTAAGCTGGTGCCCTTCTGAGTCACTGCTCACTCTACCAGGGTGATTGTCGCATCTTGGGCCTTCCAGCACCAGGTGGACCAGATATGCAAGGCTGCGACCTAGTTCTCTCTCCACCTCTTCACAAAATTTAGCAGACTTGATGTCAGGGCATCGGTCAATGCTGCTCTGGGTCGTAAGGTGTTGCAGACGGTGGTAAACCCCTTGCCACAGGTCTAGTTTAGAGTTTTCAGTTCCGCTGTTTATGGTTGACAAAGTCAGGTGGTTGCTGTTCTTGCACGGTCCCACCCTTTGATAAGGGGACTGCCTTGGGAAATCCCTGTGTTGCTAAATAGAGGTGCCCCGAAATGGAAGGGACAAGAATAGGGAAATTTGTGTACACACCAGTAAATTCCTTTTCTCAATATCTTTGATTCCTGTATTGCTGTTGATGCCTTCGACCTAGTTAGTCAGGGTTTTGTACAGTTCTGAACAATTATGCGCTAGCTGGCTTGTTTTCCCCCTCCCAGTGCTGTGTCTGGGCAGCTTTCTTAATTAACTGAGGGTGTCTTCGCACAGCCTGCCTTATATAGGCGGGAGGAATTACGTTAGGGGGTTAACCCACGCCTTGCTGGATAGAGGTGTCGCGGAATGGAAGACGACAGAAATCTAGCAGCAAGCACACAAATTTCTGTTTTTTTGGGGTAGATGATCACTTTAAGGTCAGTCAGAACAACGGCCAGCTTTTTATTTGTTCTGTACTGTATTAACTTAGTATTTCAAACTGATGGTCAGGATGAAAACCAGACACTGCAAACACTGAGCAACAGGTATGGAAGCCAAAGTGAAATGAGTGACTTTGTGCTCTCCTTTCTGTTCTTGTTGTCAGTTTTACTAAAAAAATCAATTTTAAATGTGACAACTTTAGCATTAGCTTTTAAGAATACTAGTTTTAGGTGGCTACCCTCACCCAAGCAACCCATTCTTTCTGCTTTTGCTTTATGCTGTTAGCCTTTAGGTGAAAGTTGAAGGTCTACTAGCAAAATCCAACTACAGCAAATGGTTTCCAAATTACAGAGATAAATGTTTTGGGTGAAAATGTAATGGCCATGGTAGTGGCTTACCACTTGCAAGCAATAGTGGGCATGTTGTGCTTGCACGGGCTGATAGGGCCACAACATAAACTAAATGAAAATTATTACATACATTTATTGCGTATAAAAAAATAATGCGTTGCATGTACAGTAAAGCTAATGCTGAATTTTCTTTTTCTCTTGAAGGCCTGTTTTATGAAAGGAGTATTTAAACTTTTGGCTCTTCAGACTGCAAGGACATTCACATCACTGTCAGCCAAGGTTTCATCAAAGGCTGTTGCTCCACTTTACCATCATCGAAGACTACCCTTCTTCAGCTGCTTACATTTTTCCTTTGCTGTAAGGATCAGTAGCTGCCACAATATGGCAGAGCAACGCTATTGTGTGGAATATGCCAAGCGCGGAACAGCAGGTTGCAAGAAGTGCAAAGAAAAGATTGGTAAAGGCTTGGTACGGATCGGCAAAATTGTTCCAAATCCTTTCAGTGAATCTGCAGGGGACATGAAGGAGTGGTATCACATTAAATGTATGTTTGAAAAATTAGAACGTGCACGGGCAACCACCAAAAAGATTGATGACCTTACTGAGCTTGAGGGCTGGCAAGAGTTGCAGGATTCTGAAAAAGAACTGATTAATCAGCACGTTAAAGGTAATGGCTACTTGGCTTTTTTCATGTTAGGTTTCAAATGCCCTTAGCAGTTACAAAGCTATAAAGAGGTATTATAGCTTACCCATATCTACAATATTTAATTACCAGTAGTGTGTGGGCACTTTTTTTTCTGCACATCCTTTATCTAAACAGTAGTGTGGTTCGGTTATCTTGGCAGTATATCCAGCCTGGGCGGAATTCCACCATGTTTCAAAGGCAGCAGCCCCGCTAGGCCACTTCAGGTTTCCAACTATGGTACCTTTTTGAGACCATGTTCTAAATGACAGTTGGCAGAAAGTGTACGAGCAACACTGCCTGCACTGATTCGACAAGAGCCCACAGATGCGCTGTGTAACAGCTGTGTCTATCTCTCCCTTCATCCATGTTTGGCCGAAGTGGTTTCGAGGGACCGGTGAGAGTTGCCTACTATTTCTGATTGTGTTTATCTTTCTATTGTAAGTGCATAGATTGGAAGTTTTAGAAAACCCTTTGGAATATTAAACGGAATTAATTTACATTAGATATGTTTTTCTTTCTTTCCTTATTTGTTTATTAAACTATGTGGATCTGGTTCTGGATTGGGAATCCCCCCATCCCCCCCCCCCCCCTTTAATTTTTTGCCTGGCTTGTTCAACTTTTACTCCTCCTGTTTACCGTTGTGTTATCTGGATACTTTGTGAGAAGGCGCTATTACCATTGAGAATCTGGTAAGAGTTTGAGATTGGTGGAGTGCATCGAAGTGCATGTGCTTTGGGATAAATCCCTTTATATTTGGACTTTTGGACTGACATGTTAATTTCTTTGCTCTGTGCTATATATTATGATATTCTTTGATTCAGAACTATTTGTGATAAGTGGTTCACAGCACGTGGATAATTAATCTGTGAGATATATTATTTAAAAATGTTTGTTGAAATTTTAAGCGCAGTATCATACACTTTTGATTTGTTACGGTATGGTACAGTACGGTACTGTATTAATTGCTTTGCTTTTTTTTTCTGCCACAGAACTGGCTGCTAAAGTAGCAGCTGGCCCAACTCCTCGGAAAAAGACTCCTTCAAAGGCAAATCAGTCCCCAGGTGCCCAGGTTGCAACTCCATCAAAAACACCAGCTCCCAGCCCTTCTCCACTAAAGTTTTCTGGCTTTTCAGGTATAAGCTTCTGATTTCTCTAGACAATTACGGCTTATTCTACAGGCAATATAAAATGAGGGGATGGTCCATTGTCAGTTGCACGAAAGCGGCAGATGAGTACGGCAGGCAGGCTGCGCGGGACTTGGATCAGGCGGTCCCGTGAGTGTCAGATTGCCGGACTGAAAGCGATTGTCTGCGGGGGTTAAAAGGTGAGTTTAGATATTCTAAGTATGTCACACACCCCACTTCAAACATTAATTATTACACTTGGGTTATACCACCAGCAGGTGGCGACGTTGCAGAGAAGTCATGAAAAAACGAGCCCCTCCTGGTCTATACATACCTGGTACCTCTCACTCATTCCCCAGTGTTCTCTGCAAGATGGCGACAAGACAGAAGAAAGAAGTCTCCTGCTTGAAGGTAGCCGGGGTAACACGCCGCCCCCCCCCCCCCCCCCCCCCCTTTCTGGTCTATTTCTGCCCAGTCCTTTTTTGTTTGCCTAATAGATAACAATAGAAGCCTCCCAGCTTAGGCTGCTGGCTGGGTAATGGTAGATGGCACCTAATGGTGCCTAGGAGATTAGCTCCTCCGCTAGACCCCACACTTGGGGCAACGCGGTTATCCGGCCTGGTGATCCAGATTTGGGATGCCCCGTCCCGCTGTCACCTTATTGGTGCTGTCCCTGTCCCCCGCTTGGTCCCTTTCTCCCTGCGCTAGAAAGAGGGGGGGGGGGGGCGCGCTATGTGATTACTAGTACTTGCTGAGTGTGATTGCTGTGTGTTTGTGCCTGATTGTATTTTTATTTTACTGACATGAGGTGGATTTTGGAGAGCCTCCCCACCTCAGGCGGTGGGCAGTTGTATGGTGCCTCCTGACTGTACTTCTGTTTCGTGCCTGGGTAGGTTCTGCCTTGATGGGGGGCGGGGTCGGGCGGTGCGTTTTGTCACTTTTCCGCCCGCTCCCGTTTTGCACAGGTTTTTGGTAAGGTGCAGAGGTGAGGCTGAGCGCCGTGTGTGCGGTGCCCACTGCCTCCACTTGTGTGGTGTTATGCGGCTTCTGGCGGGGCCACGTCTCGCGCGGCCCGCGCTGCACTGTGTCCGGGAAGGGGGGCGGGGCCGGAGCGCTTCGCGCGCTCGAGACGGCCCGCCCTTCTTCTCTTCCTCGTTCATCCTCCCCCCCCCCCCCCCCCCTTCTATCTTGACGCAATCGCATACTGCGATGGGAGTACGCTGCCTTCTGCCGCCGTGGTGAGTTTCTTCTTGTTGTGGGGCTCATGTACGCTGTTGATGTAGCACCTTTGGAAGTATTCCCTCAATGAATTGGTAGCCAGCTGCACGGTCCAGCGGTTAGAGCATACGCTTATGGAGTTTGTTCCCCGACTGTGCCGGTTTGAATCCCACTCTGTCCTTATGTTTTAATATGTATGCATTTAGTTGCCCATTAGTTTCTGTTGTGCATAATTTGCATTTTTTTATTCCTGTGCTGCTGCATGTTTGCCTGTCTATGGGCCATGGAGTGAATGTCCTCTTTTCCATTGCAGATTCTGGGTTCCCATATTTAAGGGGTCTCCCGGTTTTTAGATGCTTGGCTAGTTGGGGTACTGTCCCTTTTATAATTACAAATCCCCCCACACGGGACATTTAAAAGGGGCATCCCGGGTCGCTTATGGCATAAATCCCTGGGTAATTGCGAATACCATAATTTCACCATTATGGAGGCTTCTAGTATAACGGAAACGGCCCTTAAGGCAATTCAGGCTATTTGGGGGTTGTGGGGCTCCTCTACCAGGGGATGCTGTCATAATATGCATTTCATGTGTACGGTGGAATATTAAGCGCCAGTCCGGTACTCCGGCTTCTGGCTCCTCGCCGCCCGTGTCATCACCTACCCCTCCCCGCCTGTTCCGGACCCCATGTGACGTGGTCATGGGTGGGGATTCGCATTCCGAGGTGTGCGCCGGGTTGGCCAGCCTTGAGATAACGTTTTCCGCGGTGGGTGCTCAGAGGGCCCCGGCTAAGCGGAAACACTTTCCCCCCGCTCCGCAGGGTCACGATGTTGATGTGTTTGAGTCCTTGGACTGGGCCGATTGCCCCCCGGCTGAGGAGGGGGAGCTCTTTGAGGATTCGGATGAGCCTGATGTCCAGCAATTGCCTGGCGCTGCGGGTGACCAGGTTGCTGGGGTGGCCTTCGACACCCCTTCAATATTGACTCAATTGTTGAGGCGGCTCCTACGCCTAAGGGTGAGTTAATTGACGTGGACTAGACACGCTTGGAATTCCCAGTCCACGACTTTTTGAGGATGTCATACTTAAGGATTGGGTGCAGCTTACCCGTTTTGCTGGTGTTACGCCTAGTTGGGATAAAGAGTATCCTTTCCCGGCGGACTTGGTTAAGCGATGGTCTTCTTCCCTGTGGTTGATGCTCCGGTTTTGGGGCTGTCCAACACGGCTGTGTTGCACTCTCCTGACTGTACTACTATTTAGGATGGTGAGGATCGCCGGAGTGACCGGCTGGCTAGCCACGCCTTTGTCGGTTTTGGTTCGGCTTTGTGGCTGGTTTTTGTGCTTCGGCACTGTTGATGTTGGCTGCAAGGTCCTTTATCAGGGACTTGCCGTCGGGCCTTGATCCTGTTTGTGAAGAGTTTGAGGCTCTCAAGCGTTGTGAATCGTTTGTTCTTGCCGCTCAGGTTGATGTCACGGTGATGTGTAGTAGGACCGCGGCCTTGTTGGATGGCTATCCGGCGGTTTGTGTGGCTGCGGCAATGGACTGCTGATTTTTATTAAAAAAAAAAAAAAAGGGCCATCATGACTCTTCCCTTTTTAGGGTTTGTGACTGTTTGGTGAGAAATTGGATTCTGTTGCCAGAGGAGGTAAGTTGCCTCAGAGCAAGTGACTATGCTGTTCCTTTCGGGGGGGGGGCGACTTCTTTTAATCTCTCCTTTCGGGGAGCCAGAGCTGGCAGGGGCGCGGTCTTTCCCTGTCTTTAGGGGTGCCGGTTGGAGCCAGGGTAGTGGCTGTCCCGGTCACTCCTGGGGCTCCAAGCCAACACCCGCTGCCAGGCCCGCTCAGCAATGAGGGGGCTCCCTCATCCCTGCGGGTGGGGGGATGGTTGCGACACCTCTCCCAGGTAAGGGACCAGGCGGTCTCGGTTAGATGGATTCGGGAGGTGGTGTCGTCCGGTTACAAGCTGGAGTTCGAGTCCCGACCTCCTCCCAGGTTTTTCAGGTTTCATGTGCCCACGGATCCTTTGGCCGCGCAGGGGCTCCTGCCGGCGGTAAGAAATCTTCTGGACATGGCAGTCATCTGCCCGGTTCCGTCCTCGGTTGTGGGCCTCGGGTATTGTTCGAATCTCTTTACAGTGCCCAAGAAAGATGGATCGGTGCGTCCTATCCTGGATCTGAAGTTCCTCAACAGGTTTATACGTTCTTGGAAATTTCGCAGGGGAACTCTGCGCTCTGCCATCACTTCTTTTCGGCAGGGGGACTTCACAACGTTCGTAGACATCATGGCTGCCTGCCTTCATGTTCCTATCTTTCCGGCTTGTCAGGCCTTATCTCGGCTCCAAAGGTGTTCACCAAGGTGCTGGCCGTAGTGATGGCCCTTCTCAGGGCTCAGGGGATTCGCATTGTGCCTTATCTGGATGACCTTCTCATCATGGCTCCTTTCTTCGGTCAATCGGAGACGGACACCAGGTCGGTGGTGTCCTCTCTGGAGAGTGACGGCTGGGTGATCGACTATCCCAAGTCCTCCCTCGCTCCGGCCAGGGTGGTGTCCTTCCTGGGGATGTCCTTGGATTCTTGTCAACACAAAGTGTTTCTGTCTCAGCCCACGGTTCTCTTGATTCAGGAATTGGCGCAGTTTCTTATATCCAATCCTTGCCTGTCCGTCCGGTTGGGGATGAGACTGGTGGGGTTGATGGTAGCCTCCTTCGAGGCGGTGCCCTTTGCTCATTTTCGCACGAGGACGCTTCAGTTGTTCTGTCGGCGTCTTGGGATCGGCGACCGCGGTCGTTGGATCGGTCTTTCCGGATGTCCTCCCGGGTTCGGCAGTATCTTCTGTGGTGGATGGTCTTGGACTTTTATCTTGAGGGGCAGGTCCTTTCTGTTGCCTCTTTGGGAAACTGTCACCACGGACGCCGGTTTGTCGGGATGGGGAGTTTTCTGGAAGGACTTTCGGTTCCGGGGGAGGTGGGTTCCTCTGGATGCCCACTTGCCCATCAACGTTCTGGAGTTGAGGGCCATCAGGTTGGTTCTGTCTCTCTTGGCACAGCATTTACAGGGCTTGCCGGTTCAGGTTCGGTTGGCGGTTGCTTACATTGATCGCCTGGGAGGGACTCGCAGTCTGGGTGCCATCAGAGAGGTGTCTCTGATTCTAGCCTGGGCGGAGGCTCATGTCGGCAGTGTGCATTCCAGGATTGGAATACATGAACGCGACCTTTCTGAGCAGGTGCTCTTTCCGCCGGGGGGGATGGTCTTTCCACCCCCAGGTTTTTCGGTTGCTTTGTCTCCGGTGGGGGATGCTGGAGGTGGATCTGTTTGCCTCTCGTCACAGTTACTGACTTCCGACATTCGTGTAGTTTTCTCAGGATCCTCTGGCTCTAGCGGTGGATGTCATGTCCCTGAGCTGGGGGGACCTGGTGTTCCATTCTCTGTCTCCTCCGATCCCTATGCTAGGCAAGGTGTTGCGAAAGCTGGCCCTGGTCGGGTTTCCCGCCATTCTCATGGGTTCAAGGTGGCCAAGGAGGGTGTGGTTCGCAGACATCGTTTGTCTGGTGGTGGATCAGTTCAATCTGCTTCTTCGGCTGGATTTTATCTCACAGGGTCAACTGCGTTGCCCCAATTTATGAACGCTGGCTGTGACGGCCTGGCTGCTGAAACCTCCTTTTTAGGGGAGGAAGGTTTTTTGTTTCTTCGGATCTGTTATTCAGACTTTTATTAGTGCCGGGAAGAGGTCTTCTTCTTCTTCCATCTATTATAGGACTTGGAGGTCTTATATTGATTGGAGTGAGGCTAGATCTTTGACTTGTCGGGTCTTTTCTGTTTTCAGGATTTTGGAATTTCTTCAATAGTGGCTGAACTCTGGTCTTCAGCTGAGTATCTTAATGGGGCAGGTTGCTGCCTTGCCTGTCTGTTTTTCAAAGGTCCTTTGCGTTTTCTCCTTTGGTCTAGACCTTCTTCCAGGGGGTCTCGCATTGAGGCCTGTTTTTCCTGTTTGGGATTTGAATTTGGTTGTCTCTGCTCTTCAGGCTTCTCTTTTGAGCCTTTGCAGGTTATTTTTTTTTTCTATTCTGACTCAGAAGGTTGCCTTGTCCATCACTTCTGTTCGGCGTGTCTCGGTGTTGGCAGCCTTGTCGTTTCGGGCTTCTCGCTTTGAGAGACATCAGGTCAAGGTGGTTTTCCGCTTCAATCCGTTTTTTTCTTTCTACGGTGGTCTCTGCTTTTCATCTTAACCAGGACATTGTTCTTCCTTCCTTGTGTCCTATGCCTAGGAATGACAAGGAGAGGGTTTGCTCTGTTGGGAGTGCTGTTTGTTTACTACTTCTCTTTTTCGTAAGACTGATGTCTTTTTCGTGGTGCCCTGTTGGGCCTAGTAAGGGTTTGGCTCCCGCTAAGTCTTCCATCAGCAAATGGATTCGTCAGGCTGTTGTTGGGGCCTATTCTACCAAGGGGAAGGTTTTCCCTTTCTTTCTTATCACCGCTCATTCTACTCGTGCTGTTGGAGCGTCTTGGGCTTTTCTGCACCAGGCCTTTGTTGATCAAGTTTGTTAGGCTGCTACTTGGTCTTCTGTTCACACTTTGTCCGAGTTTTTTACAAAGTTGATGTGCGGGTTTCAGCGATGCTGTGTTTGGCCGCAAAGTTCTGCAGGCTGCAGTGGTTTGAGTTTTGCATTATGGTCTTGTTGGATACCCGCCCTTTCTGGACACTGCTTTTGGATGTCCCAAGTGTAATAATTAATGTTTGAAGTGGGGTGTGTGACATACTTAGAATAATACCATTTTGTGAATACTCACCTGTAAAATGGGTATTATAAGTATGTCACACACCCCACTTCACCCGCCCTTTTTGGTATCCCGGATTCTTTATAGGGTGAAGTTTTCGTTTACAGTTTGAGGGTTTCCAATGGGTTTTTTCCTGGTACCTTGCCTTTACTGCTGTTTGAGTACTGGGGAATGAGTGAGAGGTACCAGGTATGTATAGACCAGGAGGGGCTCGGTTTTTTCCTGGTACCTTGCCTTTACTGCTGTTTGAGTACTGGGGAATGAGTGAGAGGTACCAGGTATGTATAGACCAGGAGGGGCTCGTTTTTTCATGACTTCTCTGCAACGTCGCCACCTGCTGGTGGTATAACCCAAGTGTAATAATTAATGTTTGAAGTGGGGTGTGTGACGTACTTATAATACCCATTTTACAGGTGAGTATTCACAAAATGGTATTTTTTATTGTATCGGCTGTTGAAAATTCTTTAACATTTCTAACTGTAATAAATGCAGAAATAGATTCCTTGGGGGGCTTCTCTGTGTAAGACTAGGCTTACACTTAAAGTGGACCAGTGTTGGTCCACTTCAGCGGGGCATCCGAGATCAGGATGCCCCGCTGTGTGAAACCCCCACAAAAGCCCCAAAAAACGTACCTTTTCGCCGAAGGACAAGCCGCCACTGCCGCCTCCCGCGCTTCCCTCTTACAGGGCGCGCTCCCGCGCCGGCCATTCACAAGCGGCCGGCGCGGGCACTGCTAGGGGTGCCCGCGGCGGCTGATCCGTCGCCAATAAGGTAAGGTTTTTTGGGGGGGGGGGTTCACCCCGCGGGACATCCCGATCTCGGATGCCCCGCGGTGAGGGAGGTGATTGGCCCGGGAATCTTATAGATTCCCGGGCCGATCACCCCTGGGTGTTGGTCCACTTTAAAGCGGACTGACGATCCTCTTGTCCAGCTCTAGAGAAAAGACTCCAGGCTTATCTAGCAGCCTTGGGGTATCCCGCAAACTATACATTTCTTAGAATGCCATTGAATGTGGACATACCCTTTTTTAATGAAAAGTCCACTTCTTTGGACTTTTCCTCAGACTCCAGGGCCAGGCAGCTCCAGCAGTAACTAGGAGAGCCACCTCATATTTGTGTAGTTTCCACATGTCGACTGCCAATGAACGACGCTCAATCGCACCAGGCATTTCCACAGATCTGTCTAATTGTGGTTAATTTAGCTGCATTTTTGTTTTGTCGGAACAATGTGTAAGTGAGCCATTATTTCGAAGGAATGTGGGCTTTTGTATTTTTCAGTGAGTTAGGAGATGAGCGTTACAGGCAGATGGTGGTGGGTGGGTATTAATCTCACTGATGTGGGTGTGTTTTTGTTATATAATCTCTACAACTGTTTAGGAAGCCACATTAACGAATGCTATTTAACAGCAAAACCCGAACCGTCGCCCCCTCCTGCGCCAAGCACGAGCAGTGGCTCAAGCCTCTCCACAGCAAAATGTGATCCAAAGCATAAGGACTGTCTACTACGTGAATTCCGCAAGGTGTGCGTCATGGTCGCGGAGCAGCCAAGCTATAACGCCAAGACACAGATTATTCAGGATTTTATAACTAAGGGAACTAGTGGAGGTATGGCAAGATATTTAATCTAAGTACATAATTTTGCAGATTGTAGAATAAATTGCTAATTCACAACCCCTGTTTAGAAATTGGTTATTCAATAAGGAAAATCTCACTTTAAATGTATAATTTTATATACTTCTGTCTTAACAGATGGTTTTCATGGAGACACCTACTTGACAATAAAGTTGCTATTACCTGGCGTCATTAAGAGCGTTTACAACCTTAATGACAAACAGATTGTGAAGCTCTTTAGCCGAATATTCAACTGCAGCCAAGAGGATATGGTTCGGGACCTTGAGCAGGTAAAGCACAAATAAATATTTGTATTAGTGGGGAAAATTAGTATTTAATACACTGCCAATTTTGCAAGTTTCCCCACCTACAACTAGAGAGGTTTGAAATATATATATATAACTGTTCACTGTGAGACAGAATCTAAAAACTGTTTTGGCATTTTATTGCAAAGTACTCTGGACGAGAGTGCACGATTGGACCAAGGAGAGTTTTACTGGGTGAACTGGGGGATTTCCAGTGGGGGCAACTCAATTTGGGATGCCTTGGAGGCACAGAACAAAACACAGGATAGTCAAAATCCCAGGCTTTGTTCCGCTTTAAGATGCTTTCCTACACTCATCACCCGTATAAATTGCACCTGTTTGAACTCGCTACCTGTGTTAAAAAAAAAAAATCTGTCTATACGCTCAAAATCATCCTCCAAACTATCCGCCATGGCCAAGAGAAAAAGCTGTCTATGGACACCAGGAACAACATTGTAGACCTGTACAAGACTGGGGTGGGCTGCAGGACAATAGGCAAGCAGCCTGGTGAGAAGGGAACAGCTGTTGGTGTGATTATTAGAAAATGGAAGCAAGACAAGATGACTGTCAGCTTCCTCGGTCTGGGGTTCCATGCAAGATCTCGCCTCTTGGGCTAAGAGTGATTCTCAAAAGGTTCAGGAATCGGCCCAGGAATAACGCAGTAGACCCTGATCAATTAACTGAGGAGAGCTGGGACCACAGTTTCAAAGATTACGGTTAGTAACACACCACACCATGGATTAAAATCTGCCAGAGCATGCATGGTCCACTTTTTCCCCACCCCTGCTCACACCAGCACATGTCCAGGTCCTTTGAGGTTTGCCAATGACCATCTGGATGATCAAGAGTCGGCATGGGAGGTGGTCAAGTGAGACCAAACTTTTAGGTATCGACTCCACTTGCCGTTTTTGGAGGAAGGAGTACAAACCAGAGAATACAGTCCCAACCATAAAGCATGGGGCATGTAAATGTCATATTATGGGGTGACTTTGTACAAGGTAGACAGGACGACTGCACCGTATTGAAGGAAGGGTGGATGGGGCCATGTAGCATGAGAATTTGTCCCACAACCGCCTTCCCTCTGTAAGAGCATTGGAGATGTGCCGTGGCTGTGTCTTCCAGCATGACAATGACCCGAAAGCACAAAGCCAGGGCAACTAAGGAGTGGCTTCATAAAAAGCATTTAATAGTCCTGGTGTGGCCTAGCCATCTCGAGACCTAAACCCAATAGAAAATCAATGTTCCCTAGCGAGGGCCCCCGAAACCTGAAAGATCTGTATGGAGGAGTGGGCCAAAATCCCTGCCGCAGTGTGTGCTAACTTGGTCCAAAACTACAGGAAACATCTGACCTCTAATTGTAACTGTACCAAATATTAATTTCAGTTTTTCTAGTGTATTATACTTATTTCATGCAATAAAATAGTCAAAATCCCAGGCTTTGTTCCGCTTTAAGATGCTTTCCTACACTCATTACCCGAATAAACTGCACCTGTTTGAACTCGCGACCTGTATTAAAAATAAACTGTCTATACTTTCAAAATAGCTCCAAACTATCCACCATGGCCGAGAGAAAAAAGCTGGAACAACATTGTAGACTTGTACAAAACTGGGGTGGGCTTCAGGACAATAGGCAAGCAGCCTGGTGAGAAGGGAACAGCTGTTGACGTGATTATTCGAAAATGGAAGCAAGACAAGATGACTGTCGGCTTCCTTGGTCTGGGGTTCATGCAAGATCTCGCCTCTTGGGCTAAGAGTGATTCTCAAAAGGGTCAGGAATCGGCCCAGGAATAACACAGTAGGCCCTGGTCAATTAACTGAAGAGAGCTTGGACCAATCAGTGTTCCCTAGCGAGGGCCCCGAAGCCTGAAAAATCTTGAGCAGATCTGTATGGAGGAGTGGGCCAAAATCCCTTCTGCAGTGTGTGCTAACTTGGTCCAAAAC
This sequence comes from Gastrophryne carolinensis, assembly GCA_027917425.1. Lineage (NCBI taxonomy): Eukaryota > Metazoa > Chordata > Amphibia > Anura > Microhylidae > Gastrophryne > Gastrophryne carolinensis. The sequence goes on along the minus strand of CM051236.1, from coordinate 243,020,475 downwards.
TAAAGGAAACATCTGGCCTCTAATTGTAACTGTACCAAATATTAATTTCAGTTTTCTAGTGTATTATACTTATTCCATGCAATAAAATGGTAAATTAAAAAAAAAAAAACATAAATGCAAATATATGTGTCACCAAGCTACAGCTTTGCTCACTGACCTGCTGTTGTGTATTTGTAACTAGGGAGATGTGTCTGAAACTGTCCGGATTTTCTTTGAAGAGAGCAAATCCTTCCCACCAGCTTCAAAGAGTCTCTTGACTATTCAAGAAGTTGATGATATGCTTAATAGGCTCTCCAAAATGACTAAAGAGGAAGACCAACAGAAAGTACTGGAGGACATTGCAAGCAGGTAATGTGTCAGCACATGCTAGGATGGGGTGGGGGATATTGGGTGAGTTTTACTGTAGCATTAGAAATAAGGAGACGCGTCTTCGAAAGAAGTTTCGGTGCAGTCAACAAACTTGGAACAAAGAACTCTGATTTTGCCACTTCTGTTCAAGCCTGTACATTTTAGAGGTTATGAATCCTTGCAATGTATGTGAATAAAAATTCTCCTCTGCTTTACTTGTAGTTGTACCAGTAATGACCTGAAGTGCATTATTCGCCTCATCAAGCATGACCTAAAGATGAATGCTGGAGCCAAACATGTGTAAGAATCGTCTTGTGAAGTTTAATATTGCTTTCTTTTTCCAATGCTTTCAAACAACAAAGTCCCCCCCCCCCCCCACACATATTTTTCATAGCTTTCAAGTGTATTAATTAATTTAATACAGACGTGGGGGGGGGGGGGGGTTGCTTGGTGCTCCCTGGTGCACTGTCATGCAGTACTCATTGGTGGACAGAGGCTTCTCTTGTCAAAATCTGTTCTGTTCCACTTTGATGTTTCTAGATCTTGTTCCGTCTTCCCAAATTGGTATTTCCTGCTGTGTGGAAATTCGCCTTGTTTACATCCTTCAGCAAAGGGCCCCGATTGATTTCCGTGGGGAGCAAAATCGGCTGTAACCCCAGCTGAACACGCTCCTGCCTCTGCCTATCTGAATGGCTGGGATGGGAGAGTGTGCACCGCCCAAAAATGTACGGAATGTGGATGGTCCCCATTTAAAACTGAGCTATTTGCCGAAAGGCAAATGGCTCTGATTGGTCAAGAGATTGGCTATTGGAGCAGGGATTTGTAAGTCCAGCATCCGGCCCTGAAATCTTTTAGAATGCACGGTCCGCAGCGCCCGGTATTCTTCTGCTTCTAAAGCAGCCTGTAAGTCAAATTTTGTTTTTTTTTTTAGCAAAAATGTTTAAAAGTGATTAAGCATGCAAACCTCTGCATACTTATTAATGACCTACTTGCCTTTCCGGGCTGCAGGCTCCAGAGCTGCCATTTTGCTACGCCCAGTAGTATTTGTCCCAAAATGCTCCTGGATTCAGCCTATGACCTTGGGCTGGCCCCTCACAGAGCAGCTGTTTTTTCTTCTATAGTGCGATGACTGGTGGTGTGGGACCAGGGAAAGCTGTGGACTACTGGGCGGTGACGGACGTCACCAGCTAGTGATCCACAGCTTTATACGGGTTCATGTAGCTCTGTTTTCTCTTACATGGACCTAGAAGTGGCTACCAAAAGCCGCAGCGCAGTCTGCTGTATGCTGCCGGAGCATCTGAACTTGTGTTTGGAAAGTCAGTAAATCCTCTAGCTTTGATTGGTAGCCAGTATTTAAAAAAGCTCAGACAGAGGAGCTGGGAGCTCTTGTGTCTCTTGAGCTTCTCCCCTTTTTTATATTACCTTATTTATTCAAACCTCAGTGGTGTCCTCGGGAGGGAGACATTCATTTACTTTTCGCCTACTCCCATGCTGCACTTCTCTCTCATTCAGAGCCAGTATTGATTAATTGGCACCTCCGTACACAAGGAATTTGTTTTGTTTTTTGTGGCTTAAATTTTGTACTGTAATTTTTTTTCCAACCATTTTGCGCATGTTTTGGTTGGGGTATGCAAAGTTAACTGTTTTTTGTTTTTTAGACTTGATGCCCTTGATCCGAATGCATATGATGCATTTAAAGCATCTCGTAACTTGGGGGACGTGGTGGAGCGTGTCCTACGTAACCAGCAGCAGGGACCAGGCATGAAGCGCACGCTTAGTGTACAGGCTACACTGATGACGCCTGTTCAGCCTATGCTGGTATGAATTTGTTTCTGAATTTCTGCAGACTGGTATTGAACATTTTTTAGGACTTTTTAGGTTGTTGGTCCTAGCGAGCAGTTTTAGGGAGATACCAGGTTTTGCTTAAGTTAGACAGAAAAGACTGCTTAGTCCTCTGTACACTTTTGGGCTTCAGGATCATTGTAGTCACCAGATTATATCTATTGCATATGTACAGGGAAGGTAAAGGTTAGTTAATGAAGTTATTAGGAGCCACTCAGAGGAGTCCTAGTGCCACCGGCAGATAGCTAAGTTAAAGGATAGAAAAGGCCAGTTATAAATCATAACAAGTGGATTAGGGCTGAGAGAAATTTGGGTTTTGTATTTAAGCCAGTTGCTTATGCTGCTTCCAAGAGTGCACTGCATGTATATGGCTTCACATGTTTTACAAACCAATACTACTTTCACTCGTAGAAACATTTTAAGCTTCTTTGCCCTCATCTGTTCAAGCTGTTACATAGTAGTTTCTTAAGAAGACTCAATTGGTTTAATCGCCCTTTTCCAAATCTATGGTTTGGAAACTGCATCACTGATGTAGTGTAATCCATGGCAAGGACCACAATAACCTACTGCATATGGCTGCCCCTGTCTGATCTGTGGGGCATTAATGTTGTAATATAAAAACAAGCCATTTCTTCATTTTAAGGTTTTGTAAACTAAGCCAAAAGTACCAGTTCAGCTGTATGTGGATAGTGATCATATTAAGTATTAGTCTAGACGGCACATGGTCTACATGTATGAAAGTCCACGGTTTGCTATTTCCTAGGCTGAAGCCTGCAAATCTATTGAGTATGCTATGAAGAAATGTCCGAATGGAATGTATGCAGAGATAAAATATGATGGCGAGCGAGTCCAAGTGCACAAAAATGGCGATCACTTTAGCTACTTCAGCCGCAGCCTCAAGCCTGTTCTCCCCCACAAAGCAAGTATTTTACACGGTTTTTCTCGTTCCCAAATGTTGTAAAAATGTGAAATGCTTACTGGTAAAGACTGTAGCGCCCCGACACAAGCATTTAGGACTGTGATGGTTTTATAGATAACTGTTTATATTTTGTGTGTAGGTCGCTCATTTTAAGGAGTATATTCCAAAAGCATTCCCGGGTGGTAACAGCATTATCTTGGACTCTGAAGTGCTTCTTATTGATACTAAGACAAGCAAACCTCTTCCATTTGGAACCTTGGGTGTTCACAAGGTGTGTGTGTGTGTGTATATATGTGTGCCACTGCAATTTTTCTTTTTCTTTATTACTTATGGTCTGTTTGGATTTTGTCACTGCTTTTATTTTGTGTTAGGAAACTACTATATGCTTATGTGTATCATCTTCTTTTACAGAAAGCTGCTTTCCAGGATGCCAATGTGTGTCTCTTTGTTTTTGATTGCATATACTTCAATGGCGTTAGCTTAATGGACAGGCAAGTATGACAAGAACTTTGGGATAATGGGACTTATGCCGAAACATGTCAAAGTGTAATGGCTGCAAAGCTAGCACTGAATTCTGACAGGAAGAGGTCATGTCAACTCTGTATTTATAATATTTGTACTGTTGTGTTATTACCATCGTATAATGTGGCAGAAAAATTCTTAGCTCTGTTGTCACACTATATATCATAGCATTTGAGTTTTGGCTTTTACTAAAAACAAACATACACTTCTTTGGCCCTGCGCACTTTCTAACCCAAATGTAAGAAAAAGTGAAAAAAAAAAAATCCAGAGAAGCGACAGGTAAGCCTTTGAGGAGCTGGCATGTGGGGCTGAATTTTGGGTGGTGGTAAGTTTCAGACTGCTGGACTAGGACAGATGAGCTGTGCGGGTCTAAAGGTGAGTATGTATGTTGCCTGGACAAGGACATTTAAGCTTGATAAGACTATTGCTGTTTTTATTAGAGGGCAGAAATGTTGCCACAATTACCAGATTAGTGTAAACAGTTACTAACAGTTACTTTGTTTTTTTTTTTTTTTGTTTTTAGACCATTAAATGAGAGACGAAAATTCATGCGTGACAATATGGTGGAAATCCCAAATCATATCATGTTCTCAGAGATGAAACATGTCACAGTAAGTTGGTCATAAATGTCTGCAGGCAGTTTGTCATCAATCTAGTCTAGCCTCTTGAGTCAAAACTGATGATTTTACAGTTGAGAAAAAATGCAGTGTCACAGGCCTTATACCGCCCAGAAGATAGAGGAATTCATACTACCGTCAGTGTGCAATGTTCTGTCAGCCTGCAGAGAATCTAAAACATATAGTCAAGCCAGAAATGTTTAGGTGTTGGTCCGGTTTAAAGCATTTAACTTTTCCTCCCGTAAGAAAAGAAATTGCCTTATTTCTGTGTATATTTAATACGTTGCATTTGAAGATGATGGCAATATAGATCATGTTGGTTATTTTTTTTTTTTTCTTCTTTCCTACAGAAAGGAGCAGATTTGGCAGACATGATCACTAGAGTTATCAGGGAAGGTTTAGAAGGCTTAGTGTTAAAAGATTTGAAGGTATGTATACACTCCTTGCAAAGCAAATGCACAATGATGGGGGGGGGTACATAATCTGGGGGTGGATGTTGGCGATATAAACAAGGTGCCACATGCTACGTAATGTGCAGGGGGTTGTCCTGGACTGCCATGATTGGGATGACCACTATGGGGAAGGGGGTTGTCCTGGACTGCCATGATTGGGATGACCACTATGGGGAAGGGGGTTGTCCTGGACTGCCATGATTGGGATGACCACTATGGGGAAGGGGGTTGTCCTGGGCTGCCATGATTGGGATGACCACTATGGGGAAGGGGGTTGTCCTGGGCTGCCATGATTGGGATGACCACTATGGGGAAGGGGGTTGTCCTGGGCTGCCATGATTGTGATGACCACTATGGGGAAGAGGGTTGGTCCTGGACTGCCATGATTGGGATGACCACTATGGGGAAGAGGGTTGGTCCTGGGCTGCCATGATTGGTATGGCCACTATGGGGAAGAGGGTTGGTCCTGGGCTGCCATGATTGGGATGACCACTATGGGGAAGAGGGTTGGTCCTGGGCTGCCATGATTGGTATGGCCACTATGGGGAAGAGGGTTGGTCCTGGGCTGCCGTGATTGGGATGACCACTATGGGGAAGAGGGTTGGTCCTGGGCTGCCATGATTGGGATGACCACTATGGGGAAGGGGGTTGTCCTGGGCTGCCATGATTGTGATGACCACTATGGGGAAGAGGGTTGGTCCTGGACTGCCATGATTGGGATGACCACTATGGGGAAGAGGGTTGGTCCTGGGCTGCCATGATTGGTATGGCCACTATGGGGAAGAGGGTTGGTCCTGGGCTGCCGTGATTGGGATGACCACTATGGGGAAGAGGGTTGGTCCTGGGCTGCCATGATTGGGATGACCACTATGGGGAAGAGGGTTGGTCCTGGGCTGCCATGATTGTGATGACCACTATGGGGAAGAGGGTTGGTCCTGGACTGCCATGATTGGGATGACCACTATGGGGAAGAGGGTTGGTCCTGGGCTGCCATGATTGGTATGGCCACTATGGGGAAGAGGGTTGGTCCTGGGCTGCCGTGATTGGGATGACCACTATGGGGAAGAGGGTTGGTCCTGGGCTGCCATGATTGTGATGACCACTATGGGGAAGAGGGTTGGTCCTGGGCTGCCATGATTTGGATGACTACTCTGTGTAAGAGGGTTGGTTTTTGACTGCCATGGTTAGGATGACCACTCCATGTAAGATGGTTGGTCCTGGACTGCCATGATTGGGTTGACCACTCAATGTGGGAGGGCTGGTTGGAGAGTTGAGGTTTAACTAATACAACCAACCTTGACTTGTGTACAACAAGATACCCGCTAGTACTTCTGTCTTTAACATCGTTACTGCGTACACATGAACTACTCTGCCTCCCATGCTTGCACCGCTCAAGCACATCATTCTCCTAAAAATCTTGGGTTTCTTGAATGGCTTGTTACATGGGTTGTATGATGAACTTGTGTGGTCTAGGAACTCGGAAGGAACACTTTGTACTAGTGGTACCCCTTTAGTATTATTGATCAACCCTAGAGCTTTCATCCAGGGTTGTCGCACTTTATCAAATGCAAAAAAATAAATAGCTTGAAGTTGAGTGTATTGTGGGCAGGCTCGCCTCATCGCTATTAAGAGTTACAGCTAATTCTTGAAATATTTTTTTTCTTCAAGTCAATATATGAGCCAGGAAAAAGACATTGGCTAAAGGTCAAAAAGGATTATTTGAATGAAGGAGCTATGGCAGATACTGCTGATCTTGCAGTACTGGGAGCATTTTATGGAAAAGGAGCAAATGGTAGGTATCTCCAAAAGCTTGCTATTTGGTAACCACTGTTTTTGCGAATTGTCTTTTTACAATGCATTGTTCTTTCCCAGGCGGCATTATGTCTGTTTTCCTTATGGGGTGTTATGACACAGCGAGTAGCAAGTGGTGCACAGTAACAAAATGTTCAAGTGGCTATGATGATGCAACACTTCAGCGTTTACAAAAGGAGCTGGATATGATCAAGATCAGCAAGGTTAGATACCGGGACATTACAAACTGACTTACTCACCAATCTTGGGAAATGGAGAAACTAGCGCAATTAAAGTACGGTAACTGATTTAGAGAAATGGTAGAGAAATTCTTTCAGTGTACAGGTAGACCTTGTAGTCTATAGTTACTTTAACCAAATACATCTGCCTATGCTTTTACATTGGCCTTATTTATATATCCTTTAGAATTTTATTTTAAGAGCATTCTTTGTCTTAGGCAGGAAAAATAGTTTTATCTTTATTGAACTAGGCTGCCTTCCATTTCTTAAATGCTAGAAAATTTCCAACAGACCTTTTTAAGAGATAAAAGCTATTTACAGATAATCAGAAAAACTTTGATTTGAAATATTTTACACCTGCTTCCAATGAGGATAATGTGTGTTCAAGTTAGTGTTTGGACAGGGACTTTATAAGCCTACCCCATAAAGTCTGGGATTTTCATTTGTTTTATTAGTCTGACCCAATATTCTTGGCACTGCAGGGGGGCTTTTACACACACACAATTCTAAGAGGGGGATTAGCAGTAGTATATTATGGAGGACATATCCACCTTTTTATTAAAGTTCTCTTGGAAATCTCCTTTAAAAGGAAGGGGTGATAGTAGTGTTAACATTTTGGCCTAAAGAGGACCTCCAGTCAGCTTTGTTCACCCCTGAGGGATCCTGATTTGGGAATCCCTGCCAGGTAATACATAAAGGCCACAAAAAAATTATTTCGCATATATACATCTTTTAGCCACAAGCTTTCTGCACCTCTGGTTGTACTTGACAGTTGATATTAATTTTCCCAATTACTTATTTGCAGGATCCATCTAGAATTCCTGCATGGTTGAAGATTAACAAGAACTATTACCCAGACTTCATCATACGGGATCCTCAGGTAAGGCCCCCCTTACTTTTTAAAGGGTTTGTCAACAAAATGAGGTTGACAGACATGCAGTGTCAGTGTGCATCCACTGCTAAGCAACTCTGTTTGCCATGAGCATCATGTGACTTTTTGTCTTTATTTTCCTTCTTCCTCTGCAGAAAGCCCCAATATGGGAGATCACAGGAGCAGAGTTCTCCAAAGCGGAGGCCCACACAGCTGGTGGGATTTCTATCCGTTTTCCACGCTGCACTCGCTTTCGTGATGACAAAGACTGGAAGACGGCCACCACTTTACAGCAACTTAAGGTGAGGGATGGACCGGATTCTTCTGAAGGCACAGTCCTTAATTTCTGGTGGAACTCCAAAGCGGAAGACACATGTGTTAATAATACACATGACCATTTTATGGCAGCTGATTTCTTTCACTGTCATCACTGTTCTTTGTAAATGTAGCTAAAACCTTAAAGGAAAAATCCACTTTCTATGAAATTCGGTAAAGTGTATATTTTTGTGTACCAAAACAATGTCCTCGAGACGCTTATAGGAAAGGCGCTTCCATAAAACACACATTTACGAACATAACACAAATTAAATAAATATATACATTTTGTTAATGTTTGTTTTATGGAAGCGGTTTTCACTATCGGCAATCTGTTGCCATTGGCAATGTACACCAAAAAAAAGATGGGAGTGCTGTACACACATTACACTGCTGTTGGGCATGTGTAATTGTGAATGAGCTCCCTCACCTCAGGAGCGGCCATAGCAGCAGTGTTCTGTGTGTACAAGGATCGCTTCTCTCCTGGTGTACGTAACCAATGGCAACAGATTGCACGTATTGAAAACTGCTTCCATGAAACGCACATTTACTAACATAGAAACAAATGGTAGATAAGCTCAGAACCTTCAGGACATCCTGAAATATTTACCAAACCATCTAGCTTCAAATTCTACATGAAAAAATTAACATGTTCCATGCCACAGTGGGGTTCAAAGCCATGTGATTTTTTTTTTTCTTTGTCCGTTTTCTCTCCTAAAAAAAAAAAAAAAAAAAATTCTCTACCTTGGGGCTGATTTAGAGCCAGGTGAAAATGTACACCCAGTAGACAGTGAAAGTCAATGAGGGTTTTCCTCCTAAAAAAGGCAGTGATTATTCTCACCTGGCTCTGAATCAACCCCAATATGTCGGAAAACATTTTCCAGGATAACATTTTATAATTGTTATAGAAAATATTTGAAATATCCAACCTTTCCCACCCTGATCCTGCTGTTCTCCCTGCAGCAGACAGCCAGCCATGTAGGCAGCAACGCACGATTCAGGCCACGTGGGAAACGCATAGGATGCTGAGTATTCCCTATAATTGCCATGTACTTTTCCGGCACTTGTAGCCTGGGATCACAAGCTGGGATAAAACCTGGACAATGGCTTCCAGTAGGGGCATCCTGGTTTGGGATATAAAATATAACTTGAATAGTGTTGCGTTAAACTTGCTGGTTTCTAACCAAACTGGATCAACAAGTGGCTTGGATTTTTGTTTTTAGGACCTTTATGAAGCGTCAAAGGAGAAATCTGATTTTCATATTGCTGCGACGTCCTCTCAGGATGAGGAAGGTTCTTCAGAAGGCAGCAGTCGGGACAATGACGGCGGTTCCAGGCCGCCGACACCAGGCAGCTCGGTGAAGACGCCAAAGGGCTCAGGTTCTAAAGCTGCTGGCAAGGAAAAGCGAAATGACAGTAAGCAAGCTTTGTTTTCCTGGGGGTGACTGCTAGCTATTCACGCACTAATAAAAACGTTCAGGCCCCTAAAACTTGGCTTCATGTATTATGTAACTGCATAAGAAAGTAATGCTGTGTGATGCATCGATTGGGCCACTTCTGTGTGGGTGGCCTCCATGTTTTATCAAGTCTTGGGGCCGTAACTCCTAATTTCTTTGCATTGTGCCTCCCCTCTTAGCTATTAAACCTCCCCAACCAAAGATAAAAGATGAAACGCCTAAAGCGGAGAAAAGAAAAACCACATCGCCTGTGGTGGCTGCCACCAAGAAGGTAAGTGGCCATAATATCTGTAGCTATTCTGCCCGGCAACTTTTATTTGCAACACTGTCTAATAATGAGTTTGTTTCCCCACAGCCAAAACTCTCCAGTGCTACTCCTAGCAATGGCCATAGTGCGACCCCATCCACCCCCAAGGTAAGTGTATCCATATATCTGTATAGCATGTCTTAACCACTTATATAGGGAAGGAGGAGTCTCATTAAATGAATACTCTTTATTATGTTTTCGTTAAGAAAGGGATGGCGCACGCTCGATTAGAGGTGAGCGGAGGTGCGGCCGTAGGCGCAGTGAGTGAAACTGGCGACTGGGGGGGGGGGGGTTAACACAGCAGACATCAATGCCCCCAAGGAGTGGAACGCTGACTCCAGGGCCTCCAATGTTCCTCTTTAAAGATGAAATTTTACCTTTTTTTTTTTTATTTTATTTTTTTTTTTTTTAGATCTCACATTTGAGCCTTGAATTTCATGTTTAAAGTGGAGAAATCCCAGAGTTCTTAGATTCTAGTCCAGGTTAAATCATCAATTCCACAACATATTTGCAGACCTCTGGTGGCGTCACTTGCTCTGTGTACTTGCAGAATGGGGATGCTGGAGAATGTGGCAAAGCTTGGCCACAGCTGTGGGATTGAGATGAGTTTATGGGAACATTCTATATCGGGATATAGACCCCTTGGCAAATTTGTTTTAAGATGGCCAACTCATTTTTTGAGTTTTGGACTACTTTAAAGTGGACCAACACCCACCCGTGATCGGCCCGGGAATCTATAAGATTCCCGGGCCGATCACCTCCCTCCCCGCGGGACATCCGAGATCGGGATGTCCCGCGGGGTGAAACCCCCCCAAACTCCTTACCTTACCTTACCCTCGCGCCCCTCTAGTCGTGCGCGCGCCCGCCGTCTGTGAATGGCTGGCGCGGGCACGCGCGCGTCAACAGGGACGCGCGGGAGGCGGTGGCGGAGGAGCCGCTTGTCCGCGGCTTGTCCGTCGCCGCTGACAGAGGTGAGTTCGGGGGGTTCGGGGGGGTTTCACACAGCGGGGCACCCCGATCGGGGGTGCCCCACCGAAGTGGACCAAGACCCAGGATAGTCAAAATCCTGGGTGTTGGTCCACTTTAATGTAATACACGCTTTAAAGGTTACCCCAAGTCCTGCAAGAGTATCTCTAGAGGGCACATTGGGTACTGAGAGGGAAGTCTGTAGGCCGCTCTCCCATCTAGCTGAACATAAGTCTATCTAATAATATCTGTGTTATATCTCTATATCCTAGCGCCTTCAGAGCCTTGGTTCCTTGCAACTTCCCTACCAAAGCACATAGAGATTCTGTCCCATAGCAGCATGCTCCTTTTCCCGCTCTATGGTGTGTTCTACCTCCCAGTCACAAAGAGGCTCATATCTCCAAATTCCTGATCTAAAGTATGAAGAAACGGGAGGGGAAGGGGTGTTACACAGTGAGCTATATTAGAGGGCAGAGAGCCACTGTGCTTCAGGAGGCAAGGTTTCTTAGGGGTCAAGGCTGACCCCTTGACAGAGTAGGGTGTATATTAGGCCACAGGTAGATTTTAAAGTAAAATACGTGTAAATGCTTTTACCCATCATGCAATGCTGTGTGCTGATGTTTATGCAACTGTTCCCTACGGCTGGGTTGGGGGACGAGCAGTTCTTCCCTGTAAAAGTGGGTAGGTACACTAAAGACCTGTCAGCTCTGGATCTTATTCCTACCACTAAAAGGAAAATCACATGCATGACTGGCATTTTTTTAATTGGGTTGTCTAAGTAACTCCTCTCACTATCCAGCCTGATTATTATTTTGCACTAGTCACTTAATGCAAATTAAGACCCTCTCTTTTTTTTTTAATTATTTTAGACCCTTCTGGATATATTCACGGGAGTGAAACTTTTCCTTCCTTCTTCCCTGGAGGAGTTTGAGAAACTACGTCGTTACTTCATTGCATATGATGGTGACCTGGTGCCAGAGTTTGATGCTCCCTCTGCCACGCATGTGATAGGAGATGCTCCTGAATGTGCAGAAGATGCCAAGCATGTGACCCCACGCTGGATCTGGGAATGCATTAGACGCCGGAGGCTGGTAGCGCCTTGCTGATGGACCTGGGCCCACTCTCTTAACTAACAAGACAGGGGCTTGTTTACACCATTTTTTTTACAATGTTTACAGAGCGGACTGTTTCATATTATTGGGGGTTTTAGGTCTTCTGGGCTCATGAAGAATTTACAAGGTACATAATCATGTCTGTCCATTTTTTATAACTCTATCTAGCCCTAGGTTTAGCCAGGGTGACTTGGGTTAGATGTATCCCGTGCCATTAATGGATTCTTGCAGCTGTATATTTGTCTGAAAGGTGCACTAGCCTGCAAGATGTGAAATCTAAGTGTAAGGAGATATTTTTGTAAATAGAACACTAATGCTTTTATGTGTTTGATTATAGGTTTTTATTTGCAAAATCTATTCCAAAATGCTTGTAATAGGAATCCTCCTGGACATATCATGGTCACTTTTTTCAGGAAGACACTAAAGCTTTGACTTTTTAATTCAAGGGCTGTCTCAGTTGCTGTATAGTAAATTACTGCAAATGTGTGTGTTACATATTGTTTATAGTATTCAGGAAAGTATTAAAAAGGTCCCACCCTTGCCTCTTTTTTTTTGCGTAACATTCTTTAGTTTTAGTAGCCAGTCCTGGATTAAGAAAAGCATAGAAACATAGAAGGTTGACGGCAGGAGACCATACAGTCCATCTAGTCTGCCCTTAGCATGGCACACGGATGAGCCTTTTATTATACAATTGTTGACTCATTATGCCACACCCTTTCTATCAACATGGCAACAGACGAGGGATATCTCCTAACAATCAATCAATCGTCACGCTGTAACTTGGAATAACTCATTGCCCAGATGCTCTACTCTTCTATATACCAATAGTCCCAGGATAGTATAATGATAGCTTGCACATCAGGTCCTGGGCTGCTTCCCAGCATACAGTCCATCCTTAAAGCAGCACAAAACCTGGGATTCTGATTATGGTGAGGTTTTGTTCCTTGCCCCCCCCCCCAAACCTGCCACCAGCAGCAGGTTACAGTTTAGTCTTTTTGCTTCCCTTTCAGGCTTGCTGTATGGCTTCCAGTCACAGCATATCATACCAGGGCGATGCAGCGGCCTTTGTGGCTGCTGCAGGAATATTTGACTAGAGGTCTTGAAAACTTGCTCTTAATTTCTCTTTGCTAGTCTTCAGCCTGTTGTGATTGGTTTATATTGTGAGCCATGCATATTTCTTGGTATACAATCGCAACAAGAACCAGGGGACCTATGTTTGAAGATTATAGAGCCAATGTGCTAGAATCTTCATAATAAAAACTTGATGCACCACGCTTTAACATTTCAATAGAGAGAAACTTTAACAATAAATGAAATCTTTAGACAGGTGCCGAACTTCCTTTTCCAAAGAGTCCAAACCAGGATTCTTCATAAAGTGTACAGAGCACCCAGAAAATAATGGTAACCACAGTAAATCACAGAAATGGCCATGACCACAAAGAGCATGTGTATCCAAAATACACCATATGTCCACTAATACCCATGGTTTCCTTAGCTGTCAATTTGCTGTACTTGCCAGATACTCAGTGGGTTGCCAGATGACAATAATCAATCAACCCACAATTATAAACACCAGTCCAGTTCCAGGGTCACTCAGTGGCCAAAGTCGATCCACCAGTCTGTCAGCAGGCTCTTCTGCCCCTCCAGCCAAACGCAGGCCACTGGTAAATGAGCCTCGCATAGAGTCCTCTCTTCTGTGTTTTGGAGACACGTGCGCCTTGGGATCACACCCATTTCTTTGATTTACTAGAATTTTCATAGCTCACAGATCTTTTCCATAGACGTGTAATTACATGCTCCTCCTTGCCACAGGATTTGCTAGTGTCTTCTACTATGCTTCTGTCTCTATGCTTGTTGGAGTGTGTTGGTCTTTTCTAGAAGACTGCTCCCTAAAAACTATTCATGGCCAGATTGAGAACTATACCATCATTTTGTATATTACTGTCTATATCGGTTTTGATAATTAGTCAATTCAGCACTTTAGGAACCAAAATAATAGCAAAATGGTAATAAATTATGATACATCCTAATGAATTGTATCCTCTATTGTGTCATAATAATTTTACTTTTTTTATATTTAACTATAAATGCGTACTTTTTTTATATTTAACTATAAATGCGTACATTTATTCTGACACTTTTAACATAGCTTCCTGAAGTTCTTTCTATAATACCTAAGGAAGTCCCCACAACTAATAATCCCCTTTCCTCAGGTAGAGCGTAATATAAGTACCTTAATTGTTTACCATTGATCACAATGCAACAATCACCTTATGTCCTTGACATTTTGTTCACCAATTTCTTGAGGCAATGTGGGGACCTGTGATGTCACTGGTTTTGATGACTTGTGGATTGAGAATCCTCATTCACGTATGTTGTAAAGTTATATGTGACACGCTCAAAAGTATTCCTATTTAATGGCATTTTTTTTTTTTTTTTTTAAACAAAGCTATATTGACAGAGTAATTATAACATGTCTGTGATGGGAGCTGCACGGCATTGGTCTGGACTTTACCAACAGTGTGAAGGGCTCCATTCTGGCCCGTCAGCTTGATAAAAAAAAAAGCATTTGTTGAAGTATTGAGAATTCTCCATAATCGTAAAGCTCTATAACAATTTGATTCCTTTTAGTTTATAAGTGGTGACAAGCATGTAAAGTAAGCCACCTTTGTGTTGGGGGCCTATATGAAGCATTGGGAGTATATTGCTGTATAAACATAAATATCACTTCTAATCACATAATTTAATTATTATTCCATAATGTACTATTTAAAGGAGATCAGTGGGTAGTTGTGTTCATGAGGATTAGTAGCTGTATTTTAGGATAAAGAGGCATTTTTTTCTTCATAGGGACATTTGGGTTGTAGACATAAAAATACAATTCTTTGAAGTGCTCACCTGTAGAATTTGATATGAGTATACAGTACATCCTGCTCCAGATATAGTACTTACACTTGGGTTATCCTCTGCCAGATGGCGCTGCACTGCAGAGACATGTAAAAACAGGCTCCTCCCGGCCCATCAAATACCCAGGGACCTCCCACAAATCCCCAGCATTGAAAAGCAGTGAACAAGAAGCCGGGAGAATTTAACCACCAAAACTGGTGACAATGATAACAATCACCATACAGGGGATCCAAAATAATGCAAAAACCAGGGTGGGGTGGAGCAGGACCTACTGTATACAAATAATACTACAGGTGAGCACTTCACAGAATTGTATTATTCTTAGTATACAGTACGTCCTGCTCCAGATATAGTACTTACACTTGGGTCATCCAATAGCAGTGTCCATAAAGTAGGGTGGGATCCCCAACAAAAAGGTAACAGCAGACAGTTTAAACCACTGCCGCCTGCAAAACCTTGCGTCCAAACACAGCATTAGCTGAGACCCTAACATCAACCTTGTAAAACCTTTTGAAAAAGTATGAACAGAAGACCAAGTGGCGGCCTTGCAAACTTGTTCAACAGAAGCCTGGTGCTGTAAAGCCCAAGAGGCACCAATAGCATGAGCAATAAGGCGAAAGGACTCTTCCCCTTAGCAAAATAAGCCTGAATCACAGCCTGACGAATCCCTTTGCTAACAGTAGTCTTGGCAGAAGCCAAAAACCTTTCCTAGGACCAGGCCCCACGCCGCTTAGCCCCCGAGATCAGACGCATTCAGGATGGAGAGGCCGTAGGCCCAAGGAGCAACAGTTCTCCTAAAGGACACAGTGACTACCAAGGAATACTTCCAACACCTGTCCAAGGAATGCAGAACCCTTTCCTCAGCGTAGCTAGGAATAGGGCACAAGGAAGGAATAACAATATCTTGAATCAAAGAACAGAAGACACCACCTTATCCTGGTGTCTCTCAAGGAATGGGGGCTAGATAGACAGAGCCGCCAACTCAGACACATGTCTGACCGAAGTAATAACCACCAAAAGGACAACCTTGAGGGTAAGTACAGCCATAACCGCATCCTGAATAGGTCCAAGGGATCACTCTGCAAAGCAGACAAAACCAGGTTCAAATCCCAAACAGGGACCATAGTATTACGTGGGGGGCGCACATGAGCAACCTCCTGAAAGAAGGTCTTACCAAGAAAGCTGAGCAAAAGACTTCTGAAAGAAGACGGACAGGACAGAGACCTGACCCTTCAGAGTACTGAGTTGGAGACTTGACTCCAACCCATGCTGTAATAAATCCAGAATCCTGGAGACAGAGAACACCCGACAGGGAAGCAACCTAGACTCACACTAATCAATATAGGTACGCCATACCCTAAATAGATGGAAGAAGAAGTTTGCTTCTAGTCTTCTCTTAGTCTCAAACACCGAAGCAGATAAGCCTGTCCCCTTCAGGAAGGGTGCATCAGCAGCCAGACCGCCAGAGTCTGCAGATTGGGATGAAGTAAGGGGCCCTGAGTGAGCAGATCTGGCACACCCGGCAGAACGTACAGAGCTACTGCCCTCTGCACCACGTCTGCGAATCACGCTCTTCTTGGCCACCCGAGGGCCACCAGAAGCACTGGCACCCTTTCCAGAGCAAGCTTGCGCAGGACCCTGCCTAGCAGGGGGAATGGAGAAAGACATACGGAACAGAATGTCCTGTCATGACGATACTAAGGCATCCAGGACCACGGCCAGAGGATCCTGAGACAGGGAAACAAGGCTGAGAACTTGTGAACGTGACGGGACACAAGGCAGAACCAAAACCGGTTGTTCCCCGTAGAGGCACAGGGGTTGGCACACCCTGTTGCAGAGGGACCCTCAGCAGAGCGTATACCGCTGTTATGCAGTGAACATTGCCCTCCACCCAGATAAGGACCAGAGACACTTCCTGGAGGAGCCTCCTGCCCCGGGTCCCTCCCTGATTATTAATGTAGGTCAAAGCCGTCAAATAGACCTAGCGCCCCCGAACAGGCATGCCCTGAAGGGGAGTAGTCAAGTGAGGTAGACTAACCTGAACGCTCACTGTTTCAAACATTGATAGGTGTATGGGCAACCTAAAGGCCCCACCGCCCCTGGAACCGCAGGGACTTCCAGAAGAAGACCCCCCCCCCTCAACCTGATAGATTGGCATCCCACGGTGACCATCTCCCAGGAAGGGGCAAGAAGGGAACTGCCCCCAGACAGGTTCCTGAGTTCATCCACTACAAGAGGGACCTCCTCACCAGAGAGGAAGGCACACATACCCTGCTCCAGGGATGCTGGGTCCTTGTCCCGTAGAACCAATAGGAGAAGTTGCAGAAGGCCCCAAGGGGAACTGAACATAGGGGGCCTCTTCGGAGCACGCCACCAACGGGCCCACCAGCTGCATCCCCTGCCTGGTGGAGGGACGGGGACAGCTATGAGGGACTGAGCCCATGCAACCGGATTGTCCACTTTATTGCTGAGGAAGGAAGATCCTTGCCTGAATTGTAACAGAATCATACATAGGAATGGAGTTACCAATGAAGGGGACAAGGAGGACTTGGGGTGTTTGATCACCCCTCCAAATGGGCATCCCCAGTCGAGTATCCAACGTAGCCTGACGTAGAAACTGGGAAGTGATGAAGACGTCCAGGTATGTCATCAATCGGACGCCCCTTGGTCTCAACAGGGCTATCCCCATAGTCAGCACCTTGGTGAGCACTCTGGGAGCTGAAGAAAGGCCAGATGACAAGGCCACAATTAGCAGTGTTGGTCAACCAACGCAAATCTGAAGAACCTCGGTGTCCATAAGACACAGGGAAGTGAAAATAAGCATCATTGAGCTCCACAGACGGCAAGAAGCCCCCGACGCGCATGGAGCGGATGGCCGAGCGCAGTGTATCCATGCAGAAACCGCCTGTAATCGACGAATTGCTGAAAATCTGTGAATCCAGATTGGGCCAGACTGACCCATCCTGTTGGGGGAACTGTGGAAAGGTCGGTATAGCGGCCCCTGCCTCTGCCTCTTAAGGGCAATCTGCAAGAGACCCCCAGAGCCCGCGGGCCTTGCATGGCCCGCACCAGCACCTGAACAGAGGCAGGGACTAGGAGTACCCGGGACCTGATAATCTTGGGGAAGGCCGCACAGCAAACTCTATCTAGTAGCCGGAGGACACCACCTCCTGAAGCCACCAGTCTGAGGCGTGATGTCTCCTGACAGGAGTAAGGTGCCGCAGCCGTCCCCTTACCCAGATGGGCGAGGGTGCCCCATCATGTTTGAGGGGACTCGGGGGAAGATTTGGGCATAGCCCCCCCCCCCCGGAGGAGCCAGGACGTTGTCTGCTGCTCCTGGGACAGGAATCTGCGCGTGCCCCCGCGAAGGACACCCCTGGTTCCTGTGTAACATCATGGTAGGGGGTAGAAGGAGTGCCCTGGCCCCGAAGGGGCCGAGACAGCCGCCTGCGTTGGGGTAACTTACCCTTCTTACCAAACAGGTCTAGACTGGGCCCCAAACAGGCGTCGCCCTTTAAAAGGCAACCTGGTAAGAGCCCTCTTTGCAGCATCGTCAGCACCCCACTGTCGCAACCAGACCAAGCGACGTATGACCACCACAAGGGCAGAAGTTCTTGCACACATTCTAATGGTGTCATCCAATGCTAATAGGATAAATTTCACAAACCCCTCACAGCTGGAGAGTGCATTAAACACATCCCAAGGGAAATCATCAGGGGGACGATTAAGCATTTTTCTGATGAGGGTTCTAGTGGCCACGGCAGTAATGGCAGAGGCACAGACCGGGTGCAGCGCCGTCCCCGCACATGCAAAGGCGTGGGAGGCCAGCTTGTCAATGCGCCGGTCCTCAGCATCCCGAAGGATAGTATAAGCAGGGACTGTAATAAAGGGGGGGGTTAGGTAGCCCTATGATCGGGGCATCCACCTCGGGGGGGGGGGGTGACCAACATTTAACCACCTCAGGGGGAAAGGGATACTTCCTATCCCAATCCCCTGGGACCCCGGGCAGTTTACTGGGGCACTCCCATTCCTTGAGCACAAGGGTATGGAAATGTGCCTGCTCCAGGAATTCCAAACGTGATGTTGCTGTATGGAAACGCTCCCCTCTTTGCCTGGGAGCCTCACCAGGGGAAGAGATAGACAGAACCTCAAAGATCTGGATCAACAATCTGTCAGTGTCATCCTGGACCCAGGGGTCAGGGCCAGAGACTTCATGACCAGTCGGACTCTCATTAGATGAGCCCGATTCAGAAAAGAGCTCTCGCCACACAGATTCAACTCCTCAGATCCCATAGGGAAAACAGTAACATTAGGCGCTTCTTACCAGGGCCCTTACGCGCTAAAGACCTTTCAATGATCTGTTCAGCCGAAGGCAGTCTATGACACAATTCAGGCTGAGATCTCCACTTGTGTGTGACTCAGCAGGAGTGAGATTTAAGCCTGGGGAAGTGGGTGAAGTAAAACAAGGTGCAGCCACTGGCAAGCCAGAATGCAAGGCCAGCGCTTGCTCAGCACAGGGTACGCAGACCCATGCCCTGTCAGCGTCAGCATGGGGTTGTCCACAAGCCATGCACAGCCGGTCTTGTCCCAAGGGGACCCCGGTCACATTATGCTGAGATGCCTCCATATGGTGATTTTTAGGCACAATATGCCAGTAGGGATTGACACTATAAAGCAACCCTGAATGCCCCAATGACCCGCTAGTGAAGTGGGAAAATTTTACAAGGCCCAACTATCAATTACACCGGGCCGGGAGAAGCCAATGGATTCGCCCGTCTGAAAGACACAATGAGAAGAAAAAAGGGTGTCAGAACCGAAACACTACAATGAGTATAAAAGCCGCCCGCGAGGGCACTTACGAACCACGGCATGGTGCGCGCGCGAACTGACAAAATGGCGCCGAGTACCTCGAAGGGCGGGCCAGAGCGCGCCAGGCCGGGACCCCGCCCTCCCGATGGGCGC
Organism: Gastrophryne carolinensis; assembly: GCA_027917425.1. NCBI lineage: Eukaryota > Metazoa > Chordata > Amphibia > Anura > Microhylidae > Gastrophryne > Gastrophryne carolinensis. The sequence goes on along the minus strand of CM051236.1, from coordinate 243,000,848 downwards.
GAGGTCCCACAAGCAACCAATGAGGACGCAGAGGCGTCTGAGGTAACGCCGCCGCCCGGCACGGAACATCCAAGGGAGGATAAAGCGCGCGCGGCGGCAGTTACACGAGGTGAACCTCATGGCTATAATACTGCCTCTGCGCAAAGCTAAAAATACAAATCAGCGAGTCTGACACCACAAGTACAAGTCCAAAAGACATTACAAAGGCCATATGCATGAAATCACAATACAGTGACACCAAACACACCCCCCCCCCTTTCTTTCCCCCCCCCCCGAGCTACGGGGGGAACGCGGGAGGATGGCGGCCCTTTGTACAGGGCCCACCGTTTACACGGGGCATGGGGCAATAATGCGGGAGGGGCATCCCATAGAGGCACACCATCAGCCTATACCGGCCTACCCTTTGGTGGGGGACTGCGGTGGAGCAGCGCTCCATAAGCACGCAAGGTGCTGCCTACCTTCACCCAACCAGCGCAGGCTGGGAGGCACATCACAAGAGGACGGGTGGGAATAGTCCAACAGGGCCACAGGCTTTAATAGCCCCGCTCACCTGCGAGAGAGTGATACTTCATGTCTTCGCAGTCAACACTGCAGAGAAATCTGGGGATTTGTGGGAGGTCCCCGGGTATTTGAGGGGCCGGGAGGAGCCTGTTTTTACATGTCTCTGCAGTGCAGCGCCATCTGGCGGAGGATAACCCAATTGTAAGTACTATATCTGGAGCAGGACGTACTGTATACTAAGAATAATGCCTCATCTTTGTGCGGATGGCACCTCTAAGTAAGCTTTACATCCAAGTGAAACTAAAAGGTTCCAATGGGGACATAAATGAGATTCACTTATGGGGTTTGTCCACATAAATAGTCTTCAGCACCCAGCCTCTTTGATCTGCCCTTTACACTTGATCCAGGATCAGTAGTCCTTCCTCCCATCTGTCCAGGTCTGGAAACACTGGCAGTATGACAGGTTTTGAATCTCAGTGCACCACTTTCTCATGAATACGTTAAAAAAAAAAAAAAAAAAGTAAATGAATAAAGTTTTTCAAATCGGTGGTCCAGTTTCAGAGACAAAAAAACATTAGCCACAGACCCCAAAAGCACCAGAGAATCCCTCCGATAATGATGCCTTTAATATTATATCAGTATTAAATACAAGTACATTTTGATGTGGCTTGTAGTTTTGTGTTGCTGGTCTGTTGTTTCCTGCCTTTCCTAATACAATTACTGGTGCTTGTTGAGTCCAGACACATGGAGCAAGTGCCCTGTGCCACAGCAAAGCCCTTCGGTAGGGGGCAATGGTCTATGTGGAACAGTTAAATGCCACATTGGTCTAGAGCAGGGGTACTCAACCACTTCTTGTAAAGGTCCATATACAGACATCTGGTGAGAGGTGAAGATTCCGGCAGGGGGGTTTTCTTTGGGCGGGGGTGGATAGTTAGAAATCAGCGCACTGGGGGGGGGGGGGGCTATTGATTCCACAGGCAAAACTAAAAAAAGGCTGGGATGGATGGGGGACAGGCAGGGCGGCTCCAGGTTTATGTGGACCTTCAGGTGACATGGTCTCAGTGGACCCCTTTGTGGTGGAAAGTCGCAGGTCAGGGGTCTATAAATTCCATGGCCAAAACTAAGAAGGGCTGCTTTCCCTACAACCCCCTATTGGAGCTGTTTTTTAGTTTGGCACCACGTAAATGGGCAGAGTATTGAGGAAGAGGGATGAACAAAACATGAAGGGCAGAGATGGATGGAGGGATAGCTGGGAGGAAGAGATGGAAGGGCAAAATGAAAAGGACAGGAATGGCTGGGTAGAGCTGGTGTGGGGGGGTAGATGGGCAGAGTGGAAAGGAAGAGGGGTAGATGGGCAATGCTGGGAGGACAGGCGTAGAGCTGAGGGTAGATGGGACAGAACTGAGGGGACAGGGTTGTGGGGCAGAGCGGAGTGGATGGATGGGGAAGAGCTGATGGGGCAGAACTGGGGGGACATGGGTGGATGGGTCAGGGGATAGGGATGGATGGAGCAGAGAGACAGAGAAAGGAAGTGTGTGCACTGTGTAACTTACATTACCTTCTCCAGTGTGTGCAATACTTCCTGTAGCAATGCTGGAGCCAGGGCGCATGTCTATGGGGGCGGGGCTTACAGGGAGACTTAGCTCTACGGGGCAGAGCTGGTCCTAGATCAACACACAAGCCAATACAGGGCTGAGCAGAGGTTAAGGGGCGGGGCAACTGCACCACCAATGAAAGAGCAACTCAGCATCATTTATGATATTAGTGACGTTGTGGCTCAGGGGCTCGATGCAATATTAGTGGCAAAAAAAGTTTAAATTCTTTAAACACATTGTGCCAGCTGTCAGTGGACCCCCCCTGTGGCGTGGGGGTCCTCGGCAGCTGACCGGGCTTGCTGGATGCTGACGCCAGCCCTAGGGACAGGAATGGGTGGGGATGGGATAGATGGGGCTAAGCTGGGGCAACAGGACAGGATTAGATGGGGCAAGGAGACCGAGAAACAAAGATTGTGTGTACCTTGCCAATTCCTGCCCGGGCAGTACTTTATTTTGCAATGCTAGGTGCCAGGGAGCCATGACACTGACAGGGGAACTAAGCACTACATAGTCAATCAAGTAAAGGGGGCAGCGCTGAGCATGGCAACATAGAAGCAACTGAGTGCAGGGCTGTTAGTACAGGGGTCCAGAAATCTTGCACCGAGGTCCGCATTTGGACCCCAGTCCGACAGTCGAGTAGCACTGGTCTAGAGCCATACAGCAAATTCCGCAGACTAAAGGACTCGCCCACCGAGGCCAACTTGTAAGCAGCATCATAGTGCATATGAATTAAAGGCACATACACTGTTCTAGGCACCATTGTATCAGAAATTGTAGAACCCTTAATAACTGGATACAGCTCATGTACTCAACCCTCCTCTTCAAGGGCCACCAACAGGCCAGGTTTTGCAGATGTCCACACTGATGCCCAGGTGAATGAATTAGTGGTCTCAAAAATACAATTCTGTGAAATACTCACCTGTAGAATTGATATTATTTGTATACAGTACGTCCTGCTCCAGATATAGTACTTACACTTGGGTTATCCTCCGCCAGATGGCGCTGCACTGCGGCCCCTCAAATACCCGGGGACCTCCCACAAATCCCCAGCATTGAAAAGCAGTGAACAAGAAGCCGGGAGAACTAACCACCGAAAATGGTACCTATAACAACGGTAACAATCACCATACAGGGGATCCAGAAAAATGCAAAAACCAGGGTGGGGTGGAGCAGGACGTACTGTATAAAAAATAATATAAATTCTACAGGTGAGTATTTCACAGAATTGTATTATTCTTAGTATACAGTACGTCCTGCTCCAGATATAGTACTTACACTTGGGACATCCAATAGCAGTGTCCATAAAGTAGGGTGGGATCCCCAACAAGAAAGGCAACATCAGACTTAAAAGCAGAGTTAAAAAACCACTGTCATCTGCATAACCATGCGGCCAAGACAGCATGAGCTGAGGCCCTAACATCAACCTTGCAAAGCTTTGAAAAGGTATGAACAGAAGACCAAACAGCGGCCTAGCAAACCAGTTCAACAGAAGCCTGGAGCTGAAAAGCCCAAGAGGCACCAAAGGCACAAGTAGAATAAGAAGCAAAGCGAAAAGGAAGAATCTTCCCCTTGATGGAATAGGCCTGAGTAACAGCCTGACGAATACAATCGCTAACAGTAGACTTGGCAGAAGCCAAAGAACCCTTTCCTGGACCAGAAGGAACATCCCATTCAAGTAATAACCAGGGCCAAGGCCGCCCAACTCCCAGAGAGCAGACGAGATCGGGCACATTCAGGATGTAGTGACCGTAGGCCCAAGGAACATCAGTTCTCCTAAAGAACACAGTAACTACCAAGGAACACCTGTTCAAGGAATACAGAACCCTTTCCTCAGCGTTGCTAGGAAAAAGGCACAGAAGGAAGAACAATATCTTGAATGAAAGACCATAAGACACCACCTGGGGCAGAGAGTCCGGCTTCAGATGGAACACCACCTTATCCTGGTGTATCTCAAAAAATGGGGGCTAGGTAGACAGAGCCGCCCGCCAACCACACGTCTGACCGAAGTAACAGGCACCAGAAGGACAATCTTGAGGGTAAGAACAGCCAGACAGCATCCTGAATAGGATCAAAGGGTAAAAACCCTGCAAAGCAGACAGAATCAATTCAAATCCCAACAGGAACCATAGGATTACATGGGGGACGCACATGAGTACCCCCTGAAAAAAGTCTTAACCAAGGAAGACTGAACAAAGACTTCTAAAGCAAGGCGGACAGGGCAGAACCTGACCCATCAGAGTACTGAGTTAGAGAACTCATGCTGTAACAACTCTAGAACCCTGGGAACCGAGAACGCCCTACAGGGAAGAGACCTAGACTCACACCAATCAATATGGGTAAACCATACCCTATAACAGATGGAAGAAGAAGAAGCTTGTACCTAGTCTTCCCATAGTCTCAATCACCGAGACAGATAAGCCTGTCTCCATCAAGATGGATGTTTCAGCAGTCAGGCCGTCTAGGCCAGAGTCTGTAGATTGGGTGTGACGTAAAGGGGCCCTGAGTGAGCAGAGCTGGCACTCCTGGCAGAAGGTACAGAACTACTGCCCTCAGTACCACGTCTGCGAACCAAACTCTACTAGGCCACCCGGGGACCACCAGAGTCACTGGCCCCCCTTCCAGAGCAATCTTGCGCAGAACCCTGCCTAGCAGGGAGAATGGAGAAGGGCATACGGAACAGAATGTCCAGCCATAACGCTACCAAGGCATCCTGACCACGGCCAGAGGATCCTGAGATAGGGAAACAAGGGCCGAGAGCTTGTGAAAGTGACGGGACACAAACAGATCCACTACTGGTTGGACCCCATAGTGATACAGGGATTAGCACATCCTGCCGCAGAGGGACCCCCACCAGAGCGAATGTCACAGATATGCAGGGAACATTGTCCTCCACCCAGATTAGTATCGTAGACACTTCCTGGAGGACCCTCCTGCTCCAGGTCCCTCCCAGATGATTAATGTAGGCCACTGTCGGCAGACAGACAGAGCGCCCCCGAACAGGCAGGCCCTGAAGAGGAGTAGTCAACCAAGATAGAATCAACCTGAATGCTCACTGTTTCAAACATCGATAGGTGTATGGACCTTCTAAGGGCCCCACCTCCCCCAGAACCGCAGGGAGTTTTAAAAGAAACCCCCCCCCTTCAACCTGATAGATTGGCATCCATGGTGACCGTCTCCAGGAAGGGGCAAGAAGGGAACTGCCCCCAGACAGGTTTCTTGAGTTCATCCACTCCAAGAGGGACCTCCTCACAGTGGGGAAGGCACACAAGCCCTGCTCCAGGGATGCTGAATCCCTGTCCTGTACTAACTATAGAAGTTGTAGAAGGGCCCAAGGGGAACTGAGCATAAAGGATCTCTTCTGAGCAAGCCACCCACGGGCACACCAGCAGCAACCTTGCCTGGCAAAGGAACAAGGACAGCAACGAGGGACTAAGCCCATGCAACCAGATCGTTCACCTTAATGCTGAGGAAGGAAGGAAGGTTCTCGCCTGAACCGAATCCAGATTCATTCCAAGTAGTGGAGTACCAATCAAGGGGACAATGAGGACCTGGGGTGATTGATCACCCATCCAAATGACTCCCCGTGGACCCACCAGTCAAGAAACCAACTTAGCCTGACGTAGAGACTGGGAAGTGAAAAAGGACGTCCAGGTAGGTCATAGAGCGAACGCCCCTTGGTCACATCAGAGATATCACCCCCGTCAGCACCTTTTTGAGCACTCTGGGAGCTGAAGAGAGGCCGGATAACAAGGCCTCAAATTAGCAGTGTTGGATTTCCAACACGAACCTGAAGAGCCTTGGTGTCCAGAAGACACAGGGATGTGAATATAAGCATCTTTGAGCTCCACAGACGGCAAGAAGCCCCCTGGACGCAAGGCGCTGATGGCCCATCTCAGAGTTTCCATGCAGAAAACTGGCTGTAATTGGAGAATTGCCGAGAACCTGTGAATCCAGAATGTGCCAGACTGACACATTCGTTTGGGGGACTGTGGAAAGGTTGGTGTAGCGGCCCCTGCCTCTGCCTGTTAAGGGGCAATCTGCAAGTGACCCTCAGACCCCGCAGGCCTTGCATGGCCTGTGCCAGCGCCTGAACAGAGGCAGGGACCAGGAGTACTCGGGGCCTGATAATCTTGGGAAAGGCCGCGCAGAAAACTCTATCTTGTATCCGGAGGACACTACCTCCTGAATCCACCAGTATGAGGCGTAATGCCTCCTGACAAGAGCAAAGCGCCGCAGCCATCCCCTCACCCAGACGGGCGAGGGCGCCCCATCATGCTTGAGGGGGTTTGGTGGACGATTTAGGCTTAGCCCCGCCGGAGGGGCCAGAGCGTTGTCTGCTGCTCCCGGGGCAGGAGTCTGCGCGAGCCCCCAGGAAGGACACCCCTGGTTCTCGTTTAAAACTATGGTAGGGAGGGGGAGGGGTGCCCCTGCCCCGAGGGGGCCAAGACGGCCGCCTGCGTTGGGGTGATTTGCCCTTTTTACCAAACAGGTCCAGACAGGCCCCGAACAAGCGTTGCCCTCTAAAGGGAAGCCCAGTAAGAGTCTTTTTAGTAGCATCGTCAGCACCCCACTGTCTCAGCCAAACCAAGCGATGTATAGTCACCACAAGGGCAGAGGTTCTTGCACATTAGCCTCCCCTAGAGGCTAATCAGTCTAAACCGCCTACCCTTTGGTGGGGGACTGCAGTGGAGCCCGGCTCCAGAAGCACACAAGGTGCTGCCTACCTTCACCCGACCAGCGCAGCCCAGGCTGGGAGGCACATCACAGGGAGGACGGGTGGGAATAGCCCAACAGGGCCGCAGGCTTTGATAGCCCCGCTCACCTGCGAGAGAGTGATAATTTCATGTCTTCGCAGTCAGCACTGCAGAGAAATCTGGGGATTTGTGGGAGGTCCCCGGGTATTTGAGGGGCCGGGAGGAGCCTGTTTTGCATGTCTCTGCAATGCAGCGCCATCCGGCGGAGGATAACCCAAGTGTAAGTATTATATCTGGAGCAGGATGTACTGTATACTAAGAATATTAGGTTTATTGTCTCCCAAGTATTTACATACTTGCACACTGGGGATCCTTTGTAGTGAGGGCTCAGCACACTGGGTAAAGGAGGGGAAATGCAAATGCAGGGAATAAAGGGAAGTGCTTAAGTCGGCCTACTGATGATTAGATATTCAGCAGGCTATGTCAAGCATTGGTCAGTTGTGTGAGGCTACACCTGGCAATGTCCAAACCTTTTTTCCATTTTTAAAAAGAAGCTTTTGTTGTTGAGATATACAGTTTCTTTACATTTCTCTTTTATGTGCAGCAATTTAAATTGCCCTGGGAGGGAGGCATGCAAATGAGTACTGTTTACTGTGTTGGTCCACTTTAAAGCGGACCTTCAGCATCATTTAATGAAATGCCCTAACCCTTAAACAACTATTCCTCAACATCTGTTCCGCGCTCTAGGATACGGTGCCGCCATCTTGGCTTAGTAGCATCACATACTGAGAGGAAAGTAGTCAAAAATGCAGGGGGTGGAGTTATAGCTGTGCTTTGCACAGACAGAGCAGAGCTGAGGTGAGGGAAAGGTCCACAATCCCACAATGCAGAGCGGCAGTCAGAAGACACTTCCTGTTTGCAGACTGCCTGATGCTCCATGAGCCGCCATCTTGGATGTTTAAAGGCCCAGAAGATGATTTTTAATGTGGGCAATCTGTATGTAGAGAGTGGGGGAAACATAAAAGATAGGCTCTAATTCAGGGTGAAGGTCCGCTTTAAGAGGTGGGAAGGCTATATGTTTTATTGAAAACAAGCAGAGTTAAATGACATATCTATGGCAAATGGCTGTGATTAGACAAGAGCCCACATATGTACCATTGGACCAGGGAGGTTTCATACAGCGGGGCATCCCAATTCGGGAGGACTAGCCACTGTGGGTTTTGTTTTAAAGCCCTAGTTGGGAGTCATCCTCTCACACAGGTTTATTGGCGAAATGATAAACACACACAAGCAGATAAACATAAGCTGAGGTTTATTTGTACGTTAAATTAATTCAGCAAAGTCACAAAATAAAACTTTGTCAATCAAACAATTTATTACAAAATAAAGCAGAACTCTGTAATATAAAAAAGACCCAGAACACCTTGAGTAAGGAATATGCTAAAGCAAAATGAATATGCCTTCATCTATCAGATTTGTAGTTTTACTAGAAAACCCTGTGCTCAGGCTCAGTACCCAGAAGCCTTTGCAGAAGGCTGGAAAATAATCTAGCTCTGTTTGAAAAACAGGTAGTAAAGTACTATAAAACTACTAAGATAACTATAAACCCCAACTTGCATAAAAAGGAGAGTCTGCCATCGTATAAACTCAAAAATAAAACAGTGGCTGACACAAATGTTAATTACCAGGTGGAACTCTGCACTGCTCCTAGTGGCTCACCCAGAACTCCCTGCTTTGGTTCCATATAATGTGTATATCACAAGATAAGCAGCATTGAAAAAACAAATGATTTCTGCGATATGGTGAGATGATGCTAAAGGCTCATGAATGAAGAAAAAGATATACACGTTTCATATGCAGCAGCTTCCTTCCTGTTCAGAGATTTAGCAGCTTTAGGATATGTGTCCTCTTTCCTCTCATGTTTCTGCCCCACCCCATCCATTAGCTGCAGGTCTTGTGCTCAGAGGCAAGGGCATTTCTGAGTGCTGACTGGATGGAAACTGCTGCATTATTATTTAACTGTATTCATTCTAATTTTAATTCTGAGGCACACACATCAATGAGGTGGTATGACTGCCCACAGAGAGAGTACAAGTGCAGGCCCATATGCCTGTCTGACCTTCTTCAGGTTTCTGCTGAGGAATATCCTGGCTGGAGGTCTGCTTTAAAATCAGATGACATTCAGAGTATTAGGGCAGTGAATCTATTTAGTATATAACAGAAGCGCAAGAAGCTGCATCAGGCATTGCACTCTGTCTACATCTCACACCAGGCCCCAAATGAGCACATTCTATATATGCTACAGGGATAGTTTACCAAACACCTTCCAAAAGTACTGTCCCGCTTCTGAGCCATGGATGTCACCTCTGCAGGAAGTGGGAGGAAATGTTCCAACAGCAGAAAATAAGGTCATTGAAACGTCTACTATGCAAAACATAATAGCTATAAAACAGAATAAAAGAGCAACATCTCTTCAGAACTTAAAGTGGACCAAAACCCACCCCGTGGAATCCAGATTCAGGTTGTCCCGCTCTGTGAAACCCCCAGGTCCCCCGGTAAACTCACTTCCCGTGCTGCAACAGCACATGCGCAAACAGCAACCACTCCCAGCTTTTGTCTGCGCACTCAGGTCCACTTGCTTAGATGATTCCTTAGATAAAAGGTTGGGAGCGGATCTGAGCGCACTGATCGAACAAGAGGCCATGCATGCGCCATAGAACCTGGGAAAGGTGAGTTAGATTGGGCAACCTGGACGATTTCACACAGCGGGGCACCCCCAAAATTCGGGGTTTTGGTCCACTTTATTACACACGACTGGAAATGCCTTCTTTATTATGTGCCGCAAATCAAAAACGAATGCCTCAATCTTACAAGGCCAGGAAACAACATTGTAAGCCATTATATAAACCTACGGAATGATAACCAATATGCTGGAATCTCTGTAAACACATCAGGTAAAGAGAGGCAGTATGGCTGACCGATACAAGGCTGGTTAATGCTAAGGCACGTCAATGTTTTTTTTTTTTTTTTAAATAGATATTTATTTTGCAAGTAAACAACTTTTAAAAAGTGAACGGCGTGGCCGTTCATCCAATCAGCACACTCGGAGCCGCTGACGTCACACCGCCTGAGGCTTCAAATAACTAGCGGCTCCAAGCGTTCTGGCGGCCGCATCCCCCACTTTCCTCTAACGGAGCGTGCCCGCACCAGCTATTCACAGATGCCTGATGCGGGCACGCGCCCTGCTAGAGGGATAGCAGGGATGCGGCTTGCACATGTATGGGGCAACCTGGGGGGTTTCACACAGCGGGGCATCACGATTTTGGATTCCCAGGCCAATTGCGGTGGGTTTTGGTCCACTTTAAAGACAATTCACAGGGAAGGGCAGTTGAAGTGAGAAATCCAGACTTTTTTTAGCCAGTGTAATACTTATTTATGGGTCTTGTGTATGAAACATGGTCATCACAGGGATTAATTTGCTTTTCAGTGGACAATGCTGGGCATGTAGGTACCATATCCACATATTAGTATAAGGTAGGAACAAAGATTTCCCATGATGCTCCTGTGAGCTACGTACAACTGATATGACTTGTACTCCCAGCCCATGCTGCTTGTGCTTTTTGGATGCTTTGATACAAACACATAAGCCCTTAAAATGGCAATAATAAAAAAAAACAATGCTACTAATAGTTATCTCTCTATCCTTCTGTAAACTGCAGTGCAAATTAAAAGTAAAATGAAATAAAAGTTAACCAAGTATAAATCTCATTAACAGAGATTCAGGTAGGAGCAAAAGGATAGCAAATCACAAAGACTTTTGTTCTAAAGTAGACCTAAACCCTCACTGACAACTTAATACTAGTTTGCAAGGACCCTAACCCAGTGTTCCTGCTGCCTGTGAGCCGAGGAAGTAGGACAGAGGTTTCAAACTTATTATCCCTGAGGGTCACATAAGCATTGGGTGCCTTCAAAGGGCTGGTAGATAAAAAACACAAAACAAAATGCAAGCACAACCATTTAAATGTATGCAAATATATGATTAAAATGATTCAACCAGTTTTTTGCCCAGGACAGCCACTTAATTATTTTATCCGGTACAGATGCTAATTTTTCCCATGACAGCCCCGCAATTTTTTCCCCGCCCAACCTGTGCACGCCTCCAATTAGAGGAGGTGCGGCTGCCATGTGTGTGCAGCTATATCCAGTTGCCCATCAGTTGGAGCTCTGCTTAAAAAGAAAAAAGGCTCACTGGTGGCATAAGGCAGTGGGTTAGTTTAGTTTCCATGTAAACCAGAGACCTCTGTGGTACAAAGTTGCAAGTGAGGGTTTTATAAAATAATATAGTCGTCACCATTTGTTTCACATAGGAAGCCTATCCCGTCTTACAAAAGGCATTACTGAAAGGCACTGTGGTGTTATATGGACCTTAAAGCTTATAGGTTTATTAGAGTTTACCCCGGACCATTTTAATCCCACCTGGCTGTGATGTTATCATATACTTCTTCTCAGGTCAAACCAGTCTCCTGGTACGTTTAGCTTGAGATCTATTAATTCAGGCAGACCTGTATTGTGTTCCTCTTGTTCACCTGTCCTGGCTGTTTTTTAAAGAGGAACTATGGTAAAAAATGACCATAGTCCCTCGATACAGCAGCCAGGCAGCGGGACCCTGTCTGCCCCGCTGAGCATCGGCACCGGTAAAACAACCACCACCATAAGCCTCTACCGCCAGCACTGATGGGTTGCTTGCAGTCTCGTGGGTCGTCACCCCAAGCAACCTATCAGCATGGTCAGTGGACGAGCCTACTAGCGCTAGCAGTGAAGGCTGATGGGCTGCTCCATGGCATTTTTTCTTTGTTTTACAGACGGCAATGCAGAGCGGGGCAGCTCAGGTCGCACTGCCCCACTGCTGTAAAGAGGGACTATGGTCATTTTTGACCATAGTTCCTCTTTAGGTATTCCGGATGAAACGTTCTTTCACAGTTTTTGAGTTCTAGTCGAACCTCCAGAGGCCTATGGTGTGAGCATGTGCTTTAGAAGGCTATCACATGTAAATGTATCCTGCCTACTTGTGTTTACCTTTCACTTTAAAACACCCATTTATAAATGCACCACCCTTAAGAGTTTAAATGAATCAACGCCCATTTTACACATTTTGTTGGTACTCACAGCAATGTGGGGTCCCTAATTTCCGTCCCTGCAAGCCTGGTTCCCTTTACTTCGCTCCCTCCAGAAAAGAGCACCACTGCGTACCACGTGACCGCCGGCAGCCAATCGTGGGTCTTTGTTTCATGATTTACATGACCATGACTTACAGGGATCACTGGTAATCGGGATTCCAGTGCCAAGCACATGGCGGACCAACTCCCATTTTGTGTAAATTAGGGGTTCATCCAGTTTAAGACTGCTTTACGTCTGGAAAAGCTCCGGACAGTCATCATCCAGGGTGTAAAACCTGCAAAGCAAAAATTGTGCTATGGGTTATAAGCAGATTTTCTGCTAGTCTTTAGTAGAGAACACTCTCCACTTTAAACAGGAGCTTTGCAAACCCCAAAGGAGGCTTTCGTTCTGTACCGATATAAAAAAGAACCTCTATTTTCTATACAGAGAAAAAAATAGATTTTTTTTTTTTTTTTTAAAGGTAGCCGTAGGTTTCTTGACAGTCTTGGTCGGCTGTACAAAGGTGATCTGGTGAATCAGCCTGCTGGACTGCTGCCATGGCGAAGGATCAGGAGCGAAATACATGGACAGCCCTCACTACGTACTGCCGACAGATGGGACATTCACTCATCCGCTTGCCGCACTTTGTGCAGGTCACCATGTGGCCGCACTCCAACAACACACAGTCAATAGGGGAGTCCATACAGACCTTGCACAGGTTCTCATCTGCTCCAGAGCTCGGTTTTCCTGTAAGAAGACACATATGTCAGTCACAGCACAAACTACTACCATTGCTAGGTACAGAATTTAGCCATTTCCAGCTGGCAGACCAATAGGTTATGCTAGGAGATTTGATTTTTACCTTATTATATAGCAGCCAGTCTTAAAGCGAACCAAAAGCCAACAAACTTTATATTCGGCCAAAGCCCCTGCCAATACTCCCTTCTTCGGGTGTAGAACTAGAAATTGATATTTTCCCTTTTCGAATCGTCCTGGAAAACAGTTTATTTTGCTGTCCCTCTCTAAGATTGCAGGCGATCAATGACATCATTGCCACACACGACAATGGCAATGAATGTAGCACTAAAAATGACATGAGGTGCTATTCATGAGGAGAGTAATTCAGGGGATGCTAGTTAAAAATGTGAGTTTTGGTACACTTTAATGAGCACCTTTCAAAGGCTGAAGCAGAGGAACAGCAGAATAGAAACATTTCACTGACGTTGGGCTTTAACTTTATTGAATCAGATATAATACATTTGTGAAGTTGAACCGGACCTTCACCATGATTTATTAAAAAGCCCAAACCATTAAAAAATGATTCCCCAGCATCTAAAGTTAATATATTTTAAGATTTTAGTCACATACTTATTATCCTTTCCCCCACTGGGCTGCAACTCTGTTCAGGACTTTAGGATACGGACGCCGCCATCTTAACTCAGAAGCATCGCACTTACTGAGGTGAGGAGAGTGGGATAAAGTGCAGGGGGAGGGGTTATAGAAAATAGAAAACGAAAATGGTGGAAGGACTTAAACTTAAAACTTATCAGGAGAGACTTAAAGAACTTAATTTGTACAGTCTGGAGGAAAGAAGGGAGAGGGGGGACATGATTGAGACCTTTAAATATGTGAAAGGATTGAATAAGGTTCAGGAGGCAAGTGTTTTTAAGAAGAAACTTAACGATAGAACAAGGGGGCACAACCTGAAGCTAGTCGGGGGGAAGATCAGGAGCAATGTTAGAAAATATTATTTTACAGAAAGAGTAGTAGGTGCTTGGAACAAACTTCCAGCAGAGGTAGTTGAAACATCAACAGTCACTGAATGTAAACATGCCTGGGATAAGCACACATCTATCCTAAGATAAAGAATACATGCAGTATACACATAAGGGCAGACTAGATGGACCGTATGGTCTCCTTCTGCCGTCAACCTTCTATGTTTCTATGTTATAGATGTGCTTTGCTCAGACAGAGCAGAGCTGGGGTCAGGGAAAGGATAGCAATCCCAGAATGCAGAGCAGCACAGTCAGAAGGCACTTCCTGCCTGCAGGCTGCCTGATGTTCCATGAGCCGCCATCTTGGATGTTTAAAGGCTCATAACATGCAGTAGATGCAGGTAGGATGATTTTTAATGTGAGCAATCTGTATGTGCAGGGTGGGGGAAACATATAAGATAGACTCTTATTCAGAGTGAAGGACCGCTTTAAAGTGTAACAAAACTCAGGACTGGCCGCTGGCCTTACCCCCTTTCTTTATCCAGATCGCAAGTAAACATTTACTTTCCCTGGTCCTTTGCCGCATATGTAGGCTCTCGTCCAATCAGAGCCATTTGCCATGCCTATGTAATTTGGCAAACGGCTCCGTTTGTTCACTATGGGGAGCGAGAGCTGCGCATCCGCTGCATGTTCAGCCTTTCAGATAGGCTGGGACGGGAGCATGCATTACTAGGGATGTGGCAGCTCTAGTTTTTCAATGAAGCCCATCAGAGCTATTTGCCATATTACACACGGCACGGTCACAGCAAACTGCTCTGATTGGACGTGAGTTTGCGCATGCGCTGTTGGACCGGGGAGAGGTGAGATTTTCTGGCCATTCTGGAGGGTTTCACACAGCAGGGCATTCCAATATGGGATGCCCCTGGCGCATGGAACAAAACCCGGGATAGTCAAAAATACAATTCTGTGAAATACTCACCTGTAGAATTGGTATTATACGTATACAGTACGTCCTGCTCCAAATATAATACTTACACTTCGGTTATCCTCCGCCAGAGGGCGCTGTGCACTGCAGACATGCAAAAACAGGCTCCTCCCAGCCTTTCATATACCCAGGGACCTCCCACAAATCCCCAGCATTGAAAAGCAGTGAACCAGAAGCCAGGAGAAACCAACCACCAAAACAACTGGTAATGATAACAACAACAACAATCACCATACAGGGGATCCAGAATAATGCAAAAAAACCAGGGTGGGGTGGAGCAGGACATACTGTATACGTATAATACCAATTTTACAGGTGAGTATTTTACAGAATTGTATTATTCTAAGTATACAGTATGTCCTGCTCCAAATATAATACTTAAACTTGGGACATCCAATAGCAGTGTCCATAAAAGTAGGGTGGGATCCCCCGCAAAAAAGGCAACGGCACGTAGCTTAAACTACTGCCGCCTGCAAAACCTTGCGGCCAAATGCAGCATCAGCTGAGGCCCGAACATCAACCTTGTAAAACTTTGAAAAGGTGTGAACAGAAGACCAAGTAGCGGCCTTGCAAATTTGTTCCACAGAAGCCTGGTGCTGGAAGGCCCAGGAGGCCCCAATAGCACAAGTAGAATGAGCAGTAAGACGGAAAGGAGGACTCCTCCCCTTAGCAGAATTGGCTTGAACCACAGCCTGACGGATCCACTTGCTGATAGTAGACTTGGCAGGAGCCAAACCCTTCCTAGGCCCAGAAGGCACAAGGAAGAGAGCATCAGTCTTCCTGAAAGCCGCAGTGACAACCAGGTAATACTTCAAACACCTGACCACATCCAAGGAATGCAGAACCCTTTCCTTGTCATTACTAGGATTGGGACACAAGGAAGGAAGAACAATGTCCTGATTCAAATGAAAAGCAGACACAACCTTAGGCAGAAAATCCGACTTGAAGCGGAATACCACCTTGTCCTGGTGTCTCTCATAATACGGAGACTGAATGGATAGAGCAGCCAGCTCAGACACACGCCTAACCGAAGTTATGGCCACCAAAAAGACAACCTTGAGAGAAAGAACAGCCAGAGCAGCATCTTGAATAGGCTCAAAGGGAGCACCCTGCAAGGCAGATCAAACCAAGTTTAAATCCCAAACGGGGACCACAGGTTTACGAGGGGGACGCGCATGAGTGACCCCCTGAAAGAAGGTCTTAACCAAATGATGTTGAGCAAAGGTCTTCTGAAAGAAGACGGACAGGGCAGAAACCTGACCCTTCAGAGTACTGAGTTTTAGACCCAACTCCAAACCATGCTGTAAGAACTCCAAAACCCTGGGGACAGAGAACTCCCTACAGGGAAGAGACCTAGACTCACACCAGTCAATGTAGGTACGCCATACTCTGTAATAGATAGCAGCAGAAGTCTTCTTCCTAGCCTGCACCATAGTACCTACCACAGAGGCAGATAAACCCTTCTCCATCAAGATAGAGGTTTCAGCAGCCAGGCCGTCAAAGCCAGCGTTTGTAAATTGGGATGGCGTAGGGAGCCCTGAGTTAGCAGATCTGGCACCCCTGGCAGATCATACTGGTCTACTGCCATTTGAACCACGTCTGCGAACCACACTCTTCTTGAGCAATCTTGCGCAGAACCCTGCTCAGCAGGGGGAATGGTGGAAATACATACAGGAGCCGAAACTCTTTCCATGACATGGACAGGGCATCCGTGGCCAAGGCCAGAGGGTCCTAAGACAGGGATACGAAGGCCAGGAGCTTGTGGTTGTGACGGGACGCAAACAAGTCCACATCCGGCAGACCCCAACGGTGACACAGGGACTGGAATACCCTGTTGCAGAGGGACCACTCTCCCTGACGGGAAGTCCCCCTGCTCAGAGCATATGCAAGCAGATTCTCCGCCCCCGGGATGTAAACAGCCGAAATGCATTGAACATTGGCCTCCGCCCATGTCAGAATCTGAGACACCTCCCGGAGGGCACCCTTGCTCCGGGTCCCTCCCTGATGGTTGATGTAGGCAACCGCCGTCCTGTTGTCTGAGCGTACCTGGACCGACAGACCCCTCAGGTGTTGGGTCAACCGCTCCAGTACCAACCGGACTGCCCGCAATTCCAGAATGTTGATGGGTAAATGGGCCTCCTGAGGACCCCACGTCCCCTGAAAGCGCAGGGACTTCGAGAATCCCCCCCAACCTGACAGACTGGCATCCGTTGTGACCGTCTCCCAGGAAGGGGCCAGAAAAGACCTGCCCCCTATCAAGTTCCCGAGGTCCAGCCACCACGCAAGGGACCGTCTGACCGAGGGGGGAAGCACACAGACCCCGTCCAAGGACGCTGGGTTCTTGTCCCATACTGACAGAAGGTGAAGCTGCAGAGGGCTCAAATGGAACTGAGCAAAGGGCACCGCCTCGAAGCTCGCCACCATCAGGCCCACCAGCTGCATTCCCTGCCTGATGGAGGGCTGTGGGCACGAGAGCAGGAACCTGGCCTGCGCAGTCAGAGCTTCCACCTTCTGTTGAGGAAGGAATATCCGTGACTGAACCGTATCCAGAATCTTTCCCAGGAACGGGGTCACCGAGGAGGGGACAGAGAGGACTTGGGGTAATTGATCACCCAGCCGAAGGACTCCAGGGTGGACACTACCAGTTGAGTGTCCAACTCTGCCTGCCGCAGAGACCGAGAGGTGATGAGAATATCGTCCAGGTAGGGCAGCACGCGTATGCCCCTTAGCCTTATCAGGGACATCACCCCTGCCAGCACCTTGGTGAACACCCTGGGAGCCGACGTGAGGCCGAATGGCAAGGCCACAAATTGGTAATGCTGATCCTTCAGTGCAAATCTGAGAAACCTTTAGTGTCCTGGAAACACCGGGACGTGAAGGTAAGCGTCCTTGATGTCTACTGACGTCATGAAGTCCCCTGGGCGCAGTGAGCCAATGGCAGAGCGCAGAGTTTCCATGCGAAAATGCCTGTTCTTGACAAATTTGTTGAGGATTTTTAAATCCAGAATGGGCCTGACTGACCCATCCTTTTTGGGTACTGTGAAAAGGTTGGAGTAGAACCCCATGCCCCTGTCTCCAAAGGGGACCTTGCAAATGACCCCTAGATCCCTGCACGGCCAGCAACAAGACCTGGGCTGAGGCAGGGTCTTGAGGGATTCGGGACCCAATGAATCTGGTGGGGGGCCGTACAGCAAATTCTATCTTGTAGCCGGAGGACACTACCTGCTGAATCCACCGGTCTGAGACGTGGCACCGCCAGACGTGCTCGAAGTGCTGCAGACGTCCCCCCACCCTGATGGGTCATCGTCCGATGCAGACAGGATAAAGTTTATGAACACATCACAGTTAGACAGAGTATTGACAGTATCAGAGGGCAACTCATCTGTGCCATCGAGTGCATTTCTGACCATGGCCCTGAGCGCTACTGCCGTAATGGCTAAGGCGCAAACCGGGCACAGAGTCGCTCCCCCAAATGCAAAGGCATGGCATGCCAATTGATCAATACGCCGGTCCTCAGAGTCCCGTAGCGTAGTAGTGTCAGGGGAGTGCATAATAGAGGTGTTAGACAACCCTAGAATAGGAGCATCGACCTCAGGAGGCGATGACCAGCACTTAACCAAGTCAGCAGGGAAGGGATATTTCCTATCCACACTCTTAGGGACCCCATGAAGTCTGCTGGGATGTTCCCATTCTTTAAGCACGAGGCTATTGAAATGGGTTTGCTCGGGAAATTCCAAGCGAGCTTTAGCGGTATGAAAAAGATCACCCCTTTGCCGGGGAGCCGCAGCAGGGGAAGAGAGGGACAGAACCTCGAAGATCTGAACCAGCAGTCTATCAATATCATCCGAGGACCAATGCTCGGAGCCAGACTCTTCCTGACCCCTGGACTCATCATCATATGACCCTGAGTCAGAGAACAGTTCCCCTTCGTCCGAGAGGATATGGGCATAGGAATGCAACAAATCATCAGGTTCTATAGGGAAGAGAGCCGATTCAGGGTTCAAGTGCCGCCTCTTGGCGGTGGCTTTACGCGCTAAGGAATTAGCAAGCAAGTTTTCAACACTAGCCAGCCTAGTGGCCCAATCAGGATGAGAATCCCCGCTGGTATTGGGGGTTAGACTCAGGCTTGGGGGAGTAGGTGAAGTGAGGCGGGGTGCAGGCCCAGCCTCAGAGGAGACGGGAAGCACCGATAGCGCTTGCTGTGCACAAGGAACACAGACCCGTGCATTGTCACCGCTGCTAGGTAATACCCCACAAGCTACACACAGCCGGGCTTGTCCCGAAGGAACCCCGTTCACAATATCCTGAGATGCCTCCATATGGTGATTTAATCGGCACAGTATGCCCGTAGGGATTGACGCTGTAAGCTACCCTGGATGCCCCAATAACCCGTGGGAAAGTGGGAGTAATTCTTAATGGTCACGACCGGGAGCTACACTGGGCCGGGAGAAGCCACCGAATCCGCGGTCTGAAAGACATAAGGGGGAACAAGGATGTCAGAGCCATGCGCAAGGGAGAATAGAGACTAAAGAAGAGTCGCCCATGAGGGCACTTACAGAGAGGAGAAGACAGTCTTCACCACGCGCGCGTGAGAAGGAAATGGCGCCAAGCGAAACTCGAAGGGCGGGCCTGAGCCGACCGCGACGCGGAACGCACCGAACCGGAACCACGCCCCTCCCCAGCGAGTACGAAGCTCGGAAAGCGTCTAGCCAATCAGTGACAGTAATTTCATAACGCCTGAAGGAATTGACGCTTGGAGCCTGTACAGGCACTGCTGAGATCTGAACTCAGGATCTCCTGTGTACTAGACAGGTGCTTTTAATCAACTAAGCCAGCGCAACCTAAGAAGAGCCACGAAAAGCTAAGAAGCAGAGGGGAAGGAAGAAAAAGACGCCGTGGCGTCCGCAAAGCCGCCGCCGTACATGCAGTGCAAGCCGAAACATAAACTAAAGGCGCTGCGGCTAACAGTACAGATAAGAGCGCAGCTCTGACCCCCGTTCCCAGTAAAGCATAAACCAAGCCATAAGAGTGTAAGGATACACTGAGGCCGCCATACACACAACCCTCCCCCCCCTTTCTTTTCCCTCTGGCTAAGGGGGGAACGAGAGAGGAAGGCGACCCGTTACATAGGGTCCACCGCTACATGGGGCGTGGGGCAATGATGCGGGAGGGGCATCCCCTGAAGGCTCACCATCAGCCTTGACCGCCTACCCTATGGTGGGGGATTGCGGTGGAGCGTGGCTCCGTAAGCACACATGGTACTACCTACCTTCACCCGACCAGCGCAGCCCAGGCTGGGAGGCATATCACACAGAGGAGGGGTGGAAATAGTCCCACAGGGCCGCAGGCGGTAATAGCCCCGCTCACCTGCGAGAGAGTGATACTTTATGTCTTCGCAGTCAGCACTGCAAAGAAATCTGGGGATTTGTGGGAGGTCCCTGGGTGTGTGAGGGGCCGGGAGGAGCCTGTTTTTGCATGTCTGCAGTGAACAGCGCCATCTGGTGGAGGATTACCCACATGTAAGCATTATATATGGAGCAGGATGTACTGTATGCTTAGAATAAGTACACAGCGCGGCTCTGACATCCATTCCCAGTCAAACATGACACCGAGGCCATAAGCGTGTAATAGGGTACACTGAGGCTGCCATACGCACAAACCCCTCCCCCCCCCTTTCTTTCCCCCCGGGCTAGGGGGGGAACGAGGGAGGATGGCGACCCTTTGCACAGGGTCCACCACTACACGGGGCATGGGACAATTAAGCGGGAGGGGCATCCCCTAAAGGCTCACCATCATCCTAAACCGCCTACCCTATGGTGGGGGACTGCGGTGGAGCCTGGCTCCGTTAAGCACGCATGGTGCTGCCTACCTTCACCCGACCAGCGCAGCCCAGGCTGGGAGGCACATCACAAATAGGACGGGTGGGAGTAGTCCAACAGGGCCGCAGGCTGTAAAGCCCCGCTCACCTGCGAGAGAGTGATACTTCATGTCTTCGCAGTCAGCACTGCAGAGAAATCTGGGGATTTGTGGGAGGTCCCTGGGTATATGAAGGGCCGGGAGGAGCCTATTTTTGCATGTCTGCAGTGCACAGCGCCCTCTGGCGGAGGATAACCCAAGTGTAAGTATTATATTTGGAGCAGGACGTACTGTATACTTAGAATATCCCCGTTTTGTTCTGATTTGAAATGCTCCTAAGGAAAAGGAAAGTCTGGGAATAGGCTAAAACACACACACACATGGTCAGCAATGTGCACACAATCACAATCAGTTTTTCCAGCAGTCGGGCAAAGAACGCGTCGTAATCGCACTGCTTGGGCCCAGAAGTTTTAAATAGTCCTGGTAAGGGTACCAAAATAGGTGGTGGGCACGCGGTGGATGATACCTATGTGTTTGAGCACTATTGAATACCTGCTGCATGAGATTTGGGATATCCGGCATAAATTGCAGTTTGAAAATTTAACACCACGAGTCAATTTCTGGGACTTCATTAAACTCATGTATATAATTAAAGGACTTTGACATCAGATTTTTTATGGCTGATTTGGGCCAATTTATAATAATTGTATTTTTTGTTAACTAATCACTTACTCTGTGTATTCTAATTATTTTACTGTTTGCTGAGCCTATTGGGGATATTGGGTTCTTACACGTTTGAGCAGAATTCATACTTTCAACTAATTGTGTAAAATATCTAAATCTTCTAAGCGCAGGTTTTCATTTTCTATATTTTAAATAGTCCTGCCCATTCTCTAGCTTGCATTTTACTATTATACTACAGGGCATCCCAAATTGGAATACCTCTAAGGGGAGCTCATTAAAAGACCTAAGGCCATTTTAAACCTTAGCCTTGCTTTAAGGCAATTCTTATACCCATAGCAGACAAATGCTATGCAGTACAATGGTCCCAGTACTGTACAGCAGCCTCATCGATGCACAAACATATAACTAGAACACTTTGCCCTTTGGCTATAAATCTAGAAAGCTTCACATTTCCCTAAAGGGGTTTTCCAAACGAGGTGTAAGAACAAATCATTGTGTATTTAATAGCATAGCCTGCAAGTTAGCTAAGCAAAGGCTTTGAAGCCAAAATCCAGGTCCTCTATAGCACAGGTCTTGATTTATTTTAGGATTACTTTCCCATCTTCAGATGGAACCATCCCCACCCTACTTGCTTCAGGCTAGGTGGGACACACCATCTCATGCATCTGCAGGGGCAATGGCTGCTTCCTTTCCAAAATACTCTCACAGCCAAATAAAGGAATGCAGTTATGTTAAAAGAATGTTGCAGTTTAGTAGTCTTAACACGGAACAAAGCTCAGGATGGCCTGAACCACTGCTTTTCCCGGGGATAGCCCGCTGTGTAAAACCCGCCCAGGTCGCCAGTTTTCGCTCAACTTTCCCCAGTCCAACGGGCACACGCACAGGCTCTTATCCTATTGAAGACCTGCCTGCCTTTCAGCAAATCTGATTGTTTACAATGGGGAGCAAGAGCGGCTGCATTCCCTGAATCTTTGGGCTTTGTGCACGCTCCTGCCCTAGCCATTCACCCAGGATGGGGCAGGAGCGCACGCCGCTCGGCATGCGCCTGCTCGTGCTTCCCATTTAAGCAAATCAGAGAAGTTTGCCAAATAAAGTCACGGAAAATGACTGGATAAGGGCCTTCGCATGCGCCATTGGACCAGGAAAAGGTGAGCTATTATGGGCGATCTGGGGGGAATGGGATGCCTGTTACCTCACATGGCTTCAGCTTGTACTCTAATGCAAAAAACTAGAAGAACTAGTGTCCTATGAACAAAAATGGTTGATCACCATAACAGGCATATAGGACATAATGAACACAAGGGCGGGGTGGGATGGCTGGACTGGATGGATACAAAAACAATTCTACAGGTGAGTTTCACAGAATTGTATTTTTCTCTTCCATCCAGTCCAGGCCGTCCCGATATCCTCACGATTGGGACATCCAAAAGCAATGTCCATATGGGCGGGATCCCCAGTGCGGAACAGCATGTAGTTCATTTCACTACGCCTGAAGCACCTTTCGTCCAAAAACAGCCGTCAGCTGAGGCCCTGACATCCACCTTGTAAAACTTTGTAGTATACAGCATGTCCTGTTTCACTAAATTCTTTACGCTTGGGATATCCCGCCACAAGGTGGCGCAGTGGGCTGCAGAAAAGACTTGTGGCATCTCCCGGCCCTATAAAAAGGACAGGAACCTCCCACAAATTCCCAGTGTTACAAAGCAGTTAGACAAGAAGCCGGGAGAATAAAAATGAAGGAACCCCAACCAAACATTTGAACAAATCAACATTTGAAAAAGGGAGGGGTGAAACAGGACGTGCTGTATACTACAAAATCAATTCTACAGGTGAGTACTCACAGAATTGTATTTTTCCAAGTATACAGCACGTCCTGTTTCTCTAAATTCTTTACGCTTGGGACGTCCAAAAGCAGTGTCCGTAAAGTAGGGTGGGATCCCCAAAAACAAAAGCGTGCAGTTTAAACCACTGCCACCTGAAGAACTTTGCGGCCAAAAGCAGCATCAGCTGAGGCCCTAACATTAACCTTGTAAAACTTGAAAAAGTATGAACAGAAGACCAAGTTGCGGCCTTACAAACTTGTTCCACCGATGCCCGATGCTGAAAAGCCCAAGAGGCACCAATAAGCTCTGGTAGAATGAGCTGTGATCTGAAAAGGGGGTTCCTTCCCCCTGGCAGAATATGCTTGTACCACCACCTGTGTAATCCACTTACTGAGAGTAGACTTGGCTGCTGGCAATCCTTTCCTAGAACCCTCTGTTAGGACAAAGAGCAAATCCGATTTCCTGAAGGATTCAGTCGCAGCCAGGTAATACCTTATGGCTCTGACCACATCCAAGGCATGAAGGGTCCGTTCTTTGGAATTAGCCGGAGCTGGACACAAGGAAGGTAAAACAACTTCTTCATTAAGGTGAAAAGGAGAAACGACCTTAGACAAAAAATCAGGTTTAAAACGAAAAACCACCTTATCCATGTGCAACTCAAAGTAGGGTGGTTTCATACAAAGCGCGGCCAGCTCTGATACACGATGCACCGAGGTGATCGCTACCAGAATATACCATTTTGTGATTACTCACCTGTAAAATGGTTATTACAAGTATGTCACACACCCCGCTTCCGAATATTCATGACACTTGGGTAACTGTCCTGTAGAGGGCGATCTTGCAGAGATGACATGAAAAAAAGGAGCCCCTCCTGGCCCATAAATACCTGGGACCTCCCACCATTCCCCAGTATAAGACAGCAGTAAAGGGACCAGAAAGAGCCAAATGTAAACAGCGAAGAAAAAGGTTCACCATATAAAGGATCCCAGAAAACCAAAAAAGGGCGGGATGAAGCGGGGTGTGTGACATACTTGTAATAACCATTTTACAGGTGAGTAATCACAAAATGGTATTATTCCCAGTACGTCACACACCCCGCTTCCGAATATTCATGACACTTGGGACATCCAATAGCAGTGCCCATAATGGGTGGGGATCCCAAAAAGGCAATAATGCAAACTCAAACTACTGCAGCTTGCAGAACTTTGCGGCCAAAAACAGCATACGCTGAGGCCCGCACATCAACCTTATAAAACTTGGAAAAAGTATGAACAGAAGACCAAGTAGCAGCCTTACAAACTTGTTCAACAGAAACCTGATGCTGAAAAGCCCAAGATGCTCCAACAGCACGAGTAGAATGAGCAGTAACACGAAAAGGGGGAACCTTCCCCTTGGCAGAATAGGCCCCAACAATGGCCTGTCGAATCAATTTACTAATGGAAGACTTAGCGGGCGCCAGACCTTTCCTGGGCCCAGAGGGCACCACGAAAAAGGCGTCCGTCTTACGAAAAGGAGAAGTAGCCACCAAATAATATTTAACACATCGAACCACATCCAAAGAATGTAAGGTCCTCTCCTTGTCATTACTAGGCTTAGGACACAAGGAAGGGAGAACTACATCCTGATTGAGGTGGAAGGCCGAAACCACCTTAGGAAGGAAATCCGTCTTAAAGCGGAAAACTACCTTGTCCAGGTGCCTCTCAAAGTAAGGAGCCTGAATAGACAAGGCCGCCAACTCAGAGATGCCGAACAGAGGTAATAGTCACCAAAAAGGCAACTTTCTGAGTGAGCAGAGAAAGAGCAATATCATTCACCGGCTCAGAAGGGGGCCCCTGGAGAGCCGACAGAACCAAGTTTAAATCCTAAACCGGCAGCAAGGACTTTCTAGGAGGCCGCACATGAGTAACCCCCCTGGAAAAATGTCTTAACCAGGGGATGAAGGGCAAAAGAACTTTGAAAGAAAACCGCCAGGGCAGAAACCTGCCCCTTCAAAGAACTAAGCTGGAACCCCGAATCCAGACCATGTTGAAGAAACTTCAGAATTCTGGGAATAGAAAACACCCTACAAGGCAAGGCCCTAGCCTCGCACCAGTTAATATAAGACCTCCAAGTCCTATAATAGACGTTAGAGGAAGATCTCTTCCTAGCTCTAACAAGAGTCTGAACCACCGCATCTGAAAGACCTTCCTCCTTTAAGATGGAGGTTTCAGCAGCCACGCCGTCAAAGCCAGCGTTGGTAAACTGGGGTAGCGTCAGGGCTGTGGAGTCGGTAGATAAATGTTCCGACTCCAACTCCGACTCCTCAGTTTTTTCTACCTCCGACTCAGACTCCTCTGTATTAATATGTGAATGTATTTTATACATTCCTTGAAGGAAAGAAAGGCAACATACATGTCATTAATTTTAGCAGAGAGAGGTAGTTGGGCAGAAGCTGCCTTCTCCTTTCTGTGTGCTGATCTTCTGCTGAAGATAGGGCAGTGGGAGGATCCAGAAAGGGGCCTTTATTATAAAACATGATTTCCCTAATAGAATCCCATAGTCATGTTTAAAGTTTAAGCTAACAATTGAAGTTTACAAGTTTTTATAGCCTTTTGCTGAATGACAGCAGTTTTTCCAATGGTACAGCTTCAGTCTTGAACTATTGATCCTCCATTCCCTTCACTTATACAAGTGTCTCTAGTCCTGCAAAAAACATATTTACTTAATCCCTTATCAATGAGAGGCTAGGTTACCCATGGGTTCCCTGTAACAGCAGAACACAACACTATGCAAAGTATAAGTATTGCCGCTTCTAATTGTGTGTTGCGTGCCATATAGTGAAGCACATGAAAAGCATGCTTCTTCACGGTCACTTAACGTGTTCGTTTTGTGGTTACGTGAGGCACTGCATGCATTGGTCTTTATTCTTACAATAGAGAAGTCATTAATTATAACTTTTTGTGAATTGGGACATTTAAACTTGCGAAATCAAAATTTAGTAGGAGTCGGAGTATTGTTTGCCGACTCCGACTCCAGGTACCCAAAATGTCCTCCGACTCCACAGCCCTGGGTAGCGTAGCTGACCCTGGGTGATCAGATCCAGAAGAAGAGGCAGATAAAACTGATCTACTGCCAACCGCACGTCGTCTGCGAACCACACTCGTCTTGGACCCCCCAGAATTGCTGGTGCCCCTTCTAGAGTTAGCTTTCGCAGCACCTTGCCCACCATGGAGAAGGGGGGGGGGGCAGGTACAGAAACCCCAGTTCCCTCCAAGCCAGGGACATGGCATCCACTGCCAGGGCCAGAGGATCCTGAGACAGAGACACAAAGGCAGGAAGCTTGTGACGAGAGGCAAAAATACCATTTTGAGAATACTCACCTGTAAAATGGGTATTATAAGTATGTCACACACCCAGCTTCAAGACATTTATTACATGTGGGTATACTGACCTGTAGATGGCGATCTTGCAGAGATGTCAATAAAAAAAGTAAGACCCTCCCGGCCCATAAATACCTGGGACCTCCCACTCATTCCCCAGTATAAAGATAGCAGTAAGGTAAAGGGACCAGGAAAGCCAATTAAAACTAACAAAGGTTCACCATATAAAGGATCCAGAATACAAAAGGGCAGGGTGAAGCGGGGTGTGTGACATACTTATAATACCCATTTTACAGGTGAGTATTGTATATGTCACACACCCCGCTTCAAGACATTCATTACATGTGGGACATCCAATAGCAGTGTCCATAAAGGGCGGGGATCCAAAAAACAAGGCAACAAGGCACAAACCTAAACCACTGCAGCTTGCAGAACTTTGCGGCCAAAAACAGCATCCGCTGAGGCCCGCACATCAACCTTGTAAAACTTGGAAAAAGTGTGAACCGAAGACCAAGTAGCAGCCTTACAAACCTGCTCAACAGAAGCCTGGTGCTGGAAGGCCCAGGACGCTCCCAACAGCACGAGTAGAATGAGCAGTAACACGAAAAGGGGGAATCTTCCCCTTAGCAGAATAGGCCCCAACAATGGCCTGGCGAATCCATTTACTAATGGAAGACTTGGCGGGAGCCAAACCTTTCCTAGGCCCAGAGGGCACCACAAAAAGGGCGTCAGTCCTACAAAAAGGAGAAGTAGCCACCAAATAGTACTTCACACAGCGAACCACATCCAAAGAATGTAAAACCCTCTCCTTGTCATTGCTAGGCTTAGGACACAAGGAGGGTAGAACAATGTCCTGATTAAGATGAAAAGCAGAGACCACCTTAGGAAGGAAATCTGTCTTGAAGCGGAAAACAACCTTGTCCTGATGCCTCTCAAAGCAAGGGGCCTTAATGGACAAGGCTGCCGTCAAAACCAGCATTGGTAAATTGGGGTAGAGCAGTGGACCCTGAGTGAGTAGATCCGGCAGAAGGGGCAGAACTAACTGATCCTCTGCCAACCTTACCACGTCTGCGAACCAAACCTGTCTTGGCCACCTTGGGGCCACCAGGATTGCTGACGCGCCCTCCAGGGCCAGCTTGCGCACCACTTTGCCCACCATAGGAAACGGAGGGAACAGGTATAGAAACCCCAGATCCCTCCAGCTCAGAGACATGGCATCCGCTGCCAGAGCCAGTGATTGTGACGAGAGGCAAAGAGGTCCACCTCCGGAGGTGACAAAGCGACCGAAACACCTTGGGGCAGAGCAACCATTCCCCCTGGCGAGATGACCCCCTGCTCAGTGAGTCCGCCTCCGTGTTCACCACTCCCGGAATGTACACTGCCGAGATGCATGGGACATTG
Source organism: Gastrophryne carolinensis (assembly GCA_027917425.1). Lineage (NCBI taxonomy): Eukaryota > Metazoa > Chordata > Amphibia > Anura > Microhylidae > Gastrophryne > Gastrophryne carolinensis. Next base: position 242,973,078 of record CM051236.1, on the reverse strand, counting down.
CCCTCTGCCCAATCCAGGATCAGAGACACTTCCCTGAGGGCACGCCTGCTGCGAGTCCCTCCCTGGTGATTGATGTAGGCGACCGCCGTCCGATTGTCTGACCGAACTTGAACCGGCAGTCCCCGTAACTGATGAGTCAAGTGAGCCAGAACCAACCTGATGGCTCTCAGCTCCAGAACATTGATGGGATCGTGAGCCTCCTGAGGCACCCACAGTCCCTGAAACTGAAGATCCTTCCAAAATCCCCCCAACCTGACAGGCTGGCATCCGTGGTGACCGTCTCCCAATGAGGGGTCAGAAAGGACCTGCCCCTCATCAGATTGCTCGGTTCCAGCCACCACCGAAGGGAACGCCGCACCTGGGGGGACATCAGAAAGGACTGATCCAATGACAGCGGGGACCCGTCCCAGGCCGCCAATAGATGGAGCTGGAGCGTCCTTGTGTGAAACTGGGCAAAGGGAACCACCTCGAACGATGCCACCATCAATCCCACCAGTCGCATCCCTAGCCGGATGGACGGGCGGGGGATGGATAGGAGACGCTGAGTCAATTCCTGAATCAGAAGAACCTTGGCTCGGGGGAGAAACACCCTGGCCTGAGAAGTATCCAGAGACATGCCCAGGAACTCCACCACCCTGGAGGGGGTGAGGCAGGACTTGGGATAGTTGATCACCCAACCGAAACTCTCCAGAGTGGGCACCACGTTCCCGGTATCCAGCTGCGCCTGACTGAGGGAAGACGCCATGATGAGAAGATCGTCCAGATAGGGCACGATGCGGATACCCCTGGCTCTGAGGATGGCCATCATTCCTGCCAACACCTTGGTAAAAACCCTTGGAGCCGAGGTAAGACCAAACGGAAGAGCCACAAACTGAAAATGTCGATTGTCCACGACAAACCTGAGGAATCTCTGGTGTGCCGGAAATATTGGAATATGCAGGTAAGCATCCTTGATGTCTATGGACGTCATGAAGTCCCCCTGACGAAGTGAGTGAATGGCTGAGCGCAGAGTTTCCATACGGAACTGTCGGGGACGAACGAACCCGTTGAGCAACTTCAGATCCAGAATGGGACGAACGGATCCGTCCTACTTGGGCACTGTGGACAAATTGGAATAGAAGCCCAGGCCCCGGACAGATGACAGCCATGTCCAAGAGACTTGCTACTGCCGCCCGCAGCCCCTGGGCGGCCAGAGGATCTGACGGCACCCGAGAACTGAAGAATCTGGGAGGGGGACGGAACTCGAACTCCAGCTTGTAATCGGAAGACACCACTTCCTGAATCCACCTGTCCGAGACCTCCTGGACCCAGACCAGAGAGAAGAGTTGCAGCCGTCCCCCTACCTGCAAGGCTGAGGGCGCCCCCTCATTGCTGAGCTGGCTTGGCAGCGGCTCTAGGCTTGGAGTCCCAACTGTGTCCTGGACGGGCCCGACCCCTGCCCCTAGGCCAGGAATCACCTCTGGACGAAGGGAAGGCCGAACCCCTGCCAACTCTAGCCCCACGAAAGGACTGAGAGAAGGAAGCCGCCCCCCGAAAGGGGCGACGCTGCTTCTTGCGCTGAGGTAACTTACCTCCCTTTGCCACCGAATCCAATTTTTCTCCAAAGAGCCGCAACCCCACAAAGGGAAGGGCCGTAAGCAACTTTTTGGACACAAAATCAGCCACCCACTGGCGTAACCAAACCGACCGCCGGATAGCCACAAACAAGGCTGAAGCTCTGCTACACATCACCAATGTGTCATCCAGGGCGGACAGCACAAAGGACAAAAATAACTCACAGCGCTTAAGGTCGGCAAACTCCTCACTAGCCGGGTCAAGCCCGGAAGAGGTCAAAAGTCCTCTAACAACCGACCTGGCAGCTACCAAAAAAAGCGCTGAAGCACAAACCGGCCGCAAGGCCGATCCAACACTGGCAAAACCATGACAAGCCATCTGGTCAATGCGTTTATCCTCACCATCCTTGAGAGTAGTGCACTCTGGAGAATGCAGGATTGAGGAACTGGACAACCCCAAAACAGGAGCATCCACCTCTGGGGGGGGGGGGGACGACCAGTGCTTCACCGCGTCCGCCGGAAAGGGATATTTTTTGTCCCAACCCGGAGGGACACCCGGAAGCCGAGTCGGCCTCTCCCATTCCTTGAGAATGATACCATCAAAATGCTTTTGATAAGGAAATTCCAAGCGCGGCTTGGTCACTGCAAAGAACTCCCCCTTCAGCGGAGGAGCCGCCTCAGGGGGAGAAATAGCCAGGACCTCAAACATATGAGCCAGGACCCTAGAGGTATCCAAGGAATCCCCCTGGCCCTGCTCGGTATCAGCACCCACAAACTGCTGGTCATCGGAGCCCTCAGACTCCTCATACAGCTCCCCTTCCTCACGCGGGGAACAATCAGACGAATCCAGGGCGTCAAACTCCTCCGTATCAAAGGCCTGCGTGGCTGTATACAAATGTTTTCGCTTTGCCGTGGCCTTTTTAGCAATGCACTGGAAAACAATTTTTCAAGATTGCCCAATGTGGCACACACCTCAGATTGCGACTCCCCGCCAATGACCACATCACATGGGGTACGTGTCAAGCTAGGGGGAGACGGAGAGGAGACTGGCGGAGCAGAACCAGACGCCTGAGATCCGATATGCCGCGTAATGGACCGTTGCGCACAGGGTACACAAAGAAATACATATATACATATATATATATATATATGTGTACAGTGCTCCGAGGGAATTACGCAGTTATGCAACCCGGGATGCCCCTTTAAATCCCGAGTGGGAGGAATTTTAAGCCAACTAAATTTAGCCAGGGACCCTAGGCCCGGGAGAATCCCCCTTTAATAAGATCAATGGTCCACCTGGAACACACAAACGAAACACACAATCAGACCATGCTAGAAAATGACCTTAAAGAGTTAATAACAGCATTGCCCAGCAACCCCAGTGAGGGGCATAATCAATAAATAAAAATGATGGGCCACAGGCCACTCACCCGACCTTCGCCCCTCCGGAGCCCACTGGCAGTAGGGGACAGGAGACGCGTAGTGTGCAGAGGAAGAGGGAGGGCGGGCCGGCGCGGTTCGCGCGTCGCGCCCCGCACTGCCCCTCCCCTATCACTCCCGGGCAGAAGCCGGGACCTGAAAACGGCGCCCGCAGCACGCGGGCGGGCCGTAGGCGCGCACGCGAGCGCCCGGCCCCGCCCTGAGGAGAAAGACTCCTCTAGAGCGCCTACAGCCGCCAGCCCAAGTAAAAACATACACACACACCAAATAATAAACAGATGAATCCATAAGGACCCGGCCCCCCCCTCTAAGGGTATCCGGGAGAGGGGGAATCCATGCTAGGGTAGGGGCCAAGGGATGGGGCATCCCAAGCCGGGGTCACCAACCCGGTTAGCCCCCTACCCCTTGTTATGGGGTCTCACGGCTCCTGAGCACCTAGGGTGCCAGCTACCATTGCCCGGACCAGCAGCCTAGGCTGGGAGGCAAGTAATGTAACAAGGGATCAGGGCAGGAATAGAAGGCCGGGAGTCATCCCGGCTACCTGCAAGGAGGAGACATCATCTTCTGACTTGCTCGCCTCTGCAGAGATGAAAGACTGGGGAATGAGTGGGAGGTCCCAGGTATTTATGGGCCGGGAGGGTCTTACTTTTTTTTATTGACATCTCTGCAAGATCGCCATCTACAGGTCAGTATACCCACATGTAATGAATGTCTTGAAGCGGGGTGTGTGACATACTTAGAATAAGATCCACCTCCGGAGTCCCCCACTTGTGACAAAGGGACTGGAATACCTTGGAACTGAGAGACCATTCTCCTCGGCGAGAGGATCTCCTGCTCAGGGAATCCGCCTTCGTGTTCTCCACTCCCGGGAAGTAAATGGCTGAGCTGCATGGGACATTGCTCTCTGCCCAAACAAGGATCAGAGATACCTCCCTGAGGGCACTCCTGCTACGAGTCCCTCCTTGGTGATTGATGTAAGCGACCGCCGTCCGATCGTCCGATTGGACTTGAACTGGCAATCCCTGCAATAGAAGAGTCAAGCGAGACAGAACCAACCAAATGGTCCGTAGCTCCAAAAAGTTGATAGGTGTATGAGCCTCCCGAGGCCCCCATAACCCCTGGAACTGATGTTCCCTCCAGAAGCCCCCCCCCCAGCCCGACAGGCTGGCGCCCGTGGTGACTGTTTCCCAACAAGGGGTCAGAAAGGATCTGCCCTTCAACAGATTGCTTGACACTAGCCACCACTGAAGGGACTGCTGAGCCCGGGGAGACAGACAAGACTGATCCAATGACAGTGGACACTTGTCCCAAGTCGCTAGAAGATGGAGCTGAAGCGTCCTCATGTGAAACTGGGCAAAAGGGACTGCCTCGAAGGAAGCCACCATCAGACCTACCAATCTCATCCCTAGCCGGATAGACGGGCAAGGATTGGAAAGCAGAAGCCGAACCAAATCTTGGATCAGAAGAATCTTGGGCTGAGGAAGGAACACCCTGGCCTGAAAAGCATCCAGAGTCATGCCCAGAAACGAAACCTACCTGGACGGGGAGAGGGAGGACTTGGAATAGTTGATCACCCAACCGAACCTCTCCAGCGTGGATACCACCACTCTGGTGTCTAGCTCCGCTTGGCTGAGAGAGGAAGCCAAAATGAGAAGGTCGTCCAGGTATGGTACAATGCGAATGCCCTGGACTCTGAGGAGGGCCATCACCCCCGCCAATACCTTGGTGAACACCCTCGGAGCCGAGGTAAGCCGGAATGGAAGGGTCACAAACTGAAAATGCTGATCTTCCACCACGAACCTGAGGAATCTCTGGTGTGCCAGGAAGATAGGTACATGCAGATAAGCATCCCTGATGTCTATGGATGTCATGAAGTCCCCCTGACGAAGAGAATCGATGGCTGACCGCAAGGTTTCCATGCAAAACTTCCTGAAGCGGATAAACCGATTGAGGAGCTACAGATCCAAAATGGGTCGAACAGAGCCGTGAATAGTTTGGAATAGAATCCCAAGCCCCTTTCCGCGAAAGGCACTGGGCAAATGACAGCCATGTCCAGCAGATAACTTACTGCCGCCCGGAGCCCCTGTGCGGCCAGTGGATCCGAAGCCACTCGAGACCTGAAGAATCTGGGAGAAGGCCGGATCTCGAATTCCAGCTTGTAACCGGAAGACACCACTTCCAGAATCCATTTGTCTGAGACCTCCTGGTCCCAGACCTGGAAGAAGTGCCTCAGCCGTCCCCCCACCCGCAATTGTGACCTGGACGGGCACGACCTCTGCCTCTACTCCAGGAATCACCTCTGGAGGAAGAGAAGGCCAATCCCCTGCCCGCTCTGGCCCCGCGAAAGGAAGGGTTAAAGGAGGCCACCCCCCGAAAGGGACAACGCTGCTTCTTTTGCTGAGGTAACTTCCCTCCTTTCGTGACAGAATCTAATCTTTCTCCAAAGAGCCGCAATCCCACAAAGGGAAGTGCTGTAAGCGACTTTTTGGCCACAAAATCAGCCGCCCACTGGTGCAACCATACCGACCGCCAAATAGCTACAAGCAAGGCCGAGGTTCTACCACACATGACCATGGTGTCATCTAAGGCGGCAAGCACAAAGGACATGAACAATTCACATCGCTTAAGGGCGGCAAACTCATCACTAGCCGGGTCAAGCCTGGAGGTACTCAACAGGTCTCTAACCACAGACCTGGTAGCCACTGCCAAAAGCGCCGAAGCACAAACAGGCCGCAAGGCTGAACCGACACTAGCAAACGCGTGGCAAGCCATCTGATCAATGCGTTTATCCTCACCATCTTTGAGAGTGGTGGAGTCAGGAGAATGCAAAATAGAAGTATTGGACAACCCGAGCACCGGGGCATCCACCTCGGGAGGGGACGACCATCATTTTACCACATCCACCGGAAAGGGATACTTTTTATCCCAACCTTGAGGAATACCTGGAAGCCGAGTAGGCTTCTCCCATTCCTTAAGAATAATGCCATCAAAATGCTTTTGATTTGGGAACTCCAGGCGCAGCTTGGAAGTCCCAAAGAATTACCCTTTTTGAGGAGCGGCCTCCTCAGGAGGAGAAATTGCCAGAACCTCAAAAAGGTGAGCCAAGACCTTCAGGGTATCCACAGCATCCCCCTGCCCTTGCTCAGTATCAGCACCAACAAAAATTGTCAGAACCCTCAGAATCCTCAAATAATTCCCCCTCTTCTAGCGGGGAATAATCAGACCAGTCAAGAAAATCATAATCAAACTCAAAGGTCGGCGCGACTGGAGACAAATGCTTTCGCTTAGCCGAGGCCTTTCTGGCAACAGAGCCAGAAATACATTTCTTAAAGCGGACCTTCACTCTAAATAAGAGTCTATCTTATATGTTTCCCACACCCTGTACATACAGATTGCTCACATTAAAAATCATCCTACCTGCATCTACTGCATTTTATAAGCCTTTAAACATCCAAGATGGCGGCTTATGGAAGCTGCCATTTTTGCAGGCAGCCTGCAAACAGGAAGTGCCTGCAAACAGGAAGTGACTGTGCTGCTCTGCATTCTGGGACTGCTGACCTTTCCCTGACCCCAGCTCTGCTCTGTCTGAGCAAAGCACAGCTATAACCCGCCCCCCTGTACCTTATCCCACTCTCCTCTCCTCAGTAAGTGTGATGCTTCTGAGTCAAGATGGCGGCGCCCGTATCCTAAATTCCCGAACAGAGTTGCAGCCCAGTGGGGGAAAGTATAATAAATTAGTGACTAAACATGTAAAATATATTAATTTTAGATGCTGAGGAATTGTTTTTTAAGAGTTTGGGCTTTTCATTAAATCATGGTGAAGGTCCGGTTTAATATTAGCCAGTCTGGCACATACATCAGATTGCGACTCCCCACCTGTGACAACATCACTAGGGGTACGGATAAGGCAAGGTGGGGAGGGAGATGAGGCCGGGACCCCGGATCCAGACGCCTGGGCCCCCGACTGCTGCGTTATGGCCCGCTGAGCACAAGGTATGCAAACAAGTACATTATCCTCCGCAAGGGATGCCCCACAACCCACACACTGCCGGGGTTGCCTGAGGGGAGCCCAAGCCTGGTATCCTGAGAAGCCTCCATATGGTGATTTTAATGTAGTTGCAATGACCAGAGGGATTTACGCTATTAAGCTACCCGGGATGCCTTCAGGTCCCAAGTGGGAGGATTTTTTTCTTTTTTGGGAACCCTAAATTAAACTCTAAGGGACCCTAGGACCGGGAGAACTCCCTCTTTAAACTTCAAAAGAAGGGATCCCACCTAGAAGACATGAGGACATAAGTGTCAACATGCACATCACCCACCATATAAAACAGTTAAAAATGGTGAAATAAATAAAATCCACTCACCGCAGCAAAGCAGCGACCGTCAACCCTTACAGCAGCAAGGGAATGAGAGGGAGAGCAGCAAAGCAGGCAGCGAGGTCAGAAAGAGTGCTTGAGAGAAGCCGGCCTCGAGGGGGGGGGGGGTGGACGGGCCACAACGAGCACCTGTTGAAAAGTGAAACAGCAACAACGGCCGCAAAAACACATACAAACACACACACACAATCCACACACCTTTTCCCCCAAATAAAGTAAAACAACCCACAGGAGAAAAGGCCTCCCCCCCACCCAAGGGGCACAGAGGGACACGGTAGGGGGGAGAACCCACACCAATAGGTGAAAGGGTAAGAGGGACAGGGCATCCCAAGCCGGGATCACCAACCCGGACACCGCCTACCCCTTTGTATGGGGTCTCACGGGGGAGCTAGCTCCCATATACACCATAAGGTGCAGCCTACCATTGCCTGGACCTTCAGCCTAGGCTGGGAGGCATACTGCTATAGTTTAAATTAAAAAAAGGTTCAGGCAGCAACAGAAACAAAAGGCCGGGGGGTTACCTCGGCTACCTGCAAGGAGGAGACAACCATCTTCTGACTTGCTCGCCGACTGCAGAGATGAAAGACTGGGGAATGGTGGGAGGTCCCAGGTATTTATGGGCCAGGAGGGGCTCATTTTTTTCATGTCATCTCTGCAAGATCGCCCTCTACAGGACAATTACCCAAGTGTCATGAATATTTGGAAGCGGGGTGTGTGACATACTGGGAATAGAACACTTTCAGAGTCAACAGACAATGCAGCATCGCTCAATGGCTCGAAAGGAGGAGCCTGGAGAGCAGATAGCACTAGATTCAAGTCCCACACTGGTAATACTGACTTATGCGGTGACTCCCTGGAAAAAAGTCCTGACCAACCTATGGTCGGCAATGGATCTCTGGAAAAAAATGGCTAAAGCTGAGACCTGACCCTTGAGAGTGCTCAGCTGGAGACTCAAGTCTAAGCCGTGTTGTAAAAACTCCAGAATCCTAGAAATAGAACATTTCCGGCAAGGAAGGCTCTTGGCCTCGCACCAAGCTATGTAGGCCCGCCAAACTCTGTAGTATATTATGGAAGAAGTTTTCTTCCATGCCTGAATCATTGTATGAACAACCGTGGCCGATAACTGTGTGAGAAGACCTGGGTCGTCGGGCATGATGTAGTGATTTATTGACATCTGAGCTATGTCTGCAAACCAACTCCTTCTCGGCCAGCGAGGAGCCACCAGGATAGTTGGTACCTCTTCCTGGGCTATCTTGCGCAGCACTCTGCCCAGGAGCGGAAACGGAGGGAATGCATACAGAAATTTGAACTTCGTCCAAGGAATCGCCAGAGCGTCTGTTGCAATGGCCAGAGGATCTCTTGAGAGGGAGAAGAACCTTGGAAGCTTGTGATTGTGTCTTGAATCAAACAGATCCAGGGCCGGCTGACCCCAGCGGGGAGACAGAGCCTGAAAGGTCTCGCTGTTGAGGGACCATTCCCCCAGGCGCAAGGAACTCCTGCTCCTGGGTTTCCACCCCGGGGATGTAGACCGAGATGCAGGGAACATTCTCCTCTGCCCAAGTCAGAATCTGGTTTACCTCCTTTAGGGAACTTTTGCTCAGAGTCCCGCCCTGGTGATTGGATGTAGGCCACGGCAGTCTGATTTTCCGAGCGAACCTGGATCGCATGGCCTCTTAAATGGGGAGTCAAGCGTAGAAGAACCAACCGGATTGCTTTCAGCTCCAAGAGATTTATGGGTACACTGTTCTCCTGCGGACCCCACTGACCCTGGATCTTCTGGGTCTGCCAAACGCCTCCCCAACCTGTCAGACTGGCATCCGTGGTAACTATCTCCCAATGGGGAGTCAGAAAGGACTTGCCCACCAACAGGTTCCGGGAGTCCAACCACCACAAGAGGGACTGCCTGGCCAGGGGGGACAGCGAAAAACCTTGTTCCAGAGATTCCTGCGCCCGATTCCAGACGGCCAGCAGGTTCAATTGTAGAGGTTTCATGTGAAATTGGGCGAAGGGTATTGCTTGGAAAATCGGGATGTGCAGATAAGAGTCCCTGATGTCCACCGTGGTCATGAAGTCGCCGGGCCGAAGCGATCTCACCGCCGACCGCAACGTTTTCATGCGGAAATGTCTGACTCTTACAAACCTGTTGAGGCCCTTCAGGTCCTGTTCCTGCCAGGGTACAGGGCAAATCACATCTATCCGCAGGACAGCCGTTCTCAAAGCCTGAGCTTTTAGTGGATTTCGTGATATCCTTGAACGGAGGAATTTTGTGGGTGGCCTGGCTGCCAGCTCTATCTTGTAACCGGAGGACACCACCTCCTGAATCCACTGATCCAAGACGTGACGCCTCCAGATCTGAGCATACAGCAGAAGCCGCCCCCCACCCATATGGGTGAGGGCGCCCCCTCATGCCTGAGTGGGCTTGGCTGGGGGTTTGGACTTAGCTCCCCAGGAGGAGTTGGCCCGGCTGCGGGACCTACCTACCCCCAGGTATCTCTGCGGCCACCTGGAAACGAAAATCTTCTTCCTCCTCGAAAGGACCGAGCAGGCTTCCTTCTCTGAGGGAGTCTACCATCCTTGACCAGAAGGTCCAGGTGCTCCCCAAACAGCCAGCTTCCCACAAAAGGTAGACTTGTGAGGGACTTCTTGGCAGCCGCATCAGCCGACCACTGCTTCAACCAGAGCGGGCAACGTAAAGCAACAAGCAAGGCCGAAATTCTGGCACCAAGCCTGACCACATCATCCATGGCAGTAACAACAAAGCCAATGAAATCCAAGCAAGCCTTGAGTTCCTTATACTCCTCCGCCCGCTTGCGAGCCTTAGCTCTAGCCACAAGGTGTCTCACCTTTCTCCTGTTGGCTAGTGAAAGGATTGCCGAGGCACACGCAGGGCGAAAGAGAGCACCAGCAAAGGTGAATGCATGGCAGACCAGCTGATCCATGCGTTTGTCTGCAGGGTCACGTAATGAAGCATTGTCCGGTGACGGCATAACAGTGGTATTGGACAAGCCTGACACGGGAGGATCCACCTGGGGGGGGGGGGGGGGGGGGGGTGACACCATAACCGAACCAATTCAACAGAAAAGGGGTAACGCCTATCCAGGTCCTTAGGGACCGACAGTAATTTGTTGGGCCTTTCCCAGGATCATGTTAGAAAAATGAGGCTGCTCAGGAAAGACCTGTCTTTGCCTCTCAGGCCGAAATAATACAATTCTGTAATTACTCACCTGTAGAATTGATATTATGAGTATACAGTACGTCCTGCTCCAGATAAGATTCATTACTCTTGGGTATTACTCCACCAGATGGCGCTGGACTGCAGAGATCGTGAAATTGGCTCCTCCCGGCCCCTCAAATACCCGGGACCTCCCACAAATCCCCAGCATTGAAAAGCAGTTAACGAGAAGCCGGGAGAAAGATAACAGAATCAACCAGTAACTATAAACAATGATAATAATCACCATACAGGGGATCCAAGGATATTGCAAAACCAAGGGCGGGGTGGAGCAGGAAGTACTGTATACTCATAATATCAATTCTACAGGTGAGTAATCACAGAATTGTATTATTCTTAGTATACAGTACGTCCTGCTCCAGATAAGATTCATTACTCTTGGGACATCCAATAGCAGTGTCCATAAAGTAGGGTGGGATCCCCAAAGGTAACGACAGGTCAGACCACTGCCGCCTGCAGAACCTTGCGGCCAAAAGCAGCATCAGCTGAGGCCCTAACATGAACCTTGTAAAACTTTGAAAAGGTATCAGCAGAAGACCAAGTAGCAGCCTTGCAAACTTGTTCAACAGAAGCCTGGTGTTGAAAAGCCCAAGAGGCACCAATAGCACGAGTAGAATGAGCAGTAAGGTGGAAGGGAGGATTCTTCCCCTTAGCAGAATAGGCCTGAATCACAGCCTGACGTATCCATTTGCTGATAGTAGATTTGGCAGGAGCCAAACCCTTCCTAGGAGCAGAAGGAACCACAAAAAGAGCATCAGTTTTTCTGAAAGGCGCAGTAGCCACCAGATAGTACTTCAGATTCCTAACCACATCCAAGGAATGAAAAACCCTCTCCTTAGCGTCACTAGGATTAGGGCACAAGGAAGGAAGAACAATGTCCTGATTCAGATGAAAGGCAGACACAACCTTGGGCAGAAAGTCTGTCTTGAAGCGAAACACCACCTCCCAAGTAGGGGGGCTGGATGGAAAGCGCCGCCAACTCAGAAACACGCCTAACAGAAGTTATAGCCACCAAAAAAACAACCTTGAGAGTAAGAATGGCCAGGGCAGCATCCTGCACAGGTTCAAAGGGAGCACCCTGCAAGGCCGACAAGACTAAGTTCAAATCCCAAACAGGCAACATAGGCTTACGTGGGGGACGCACATAAGTAACCCCCTGGAAAAAAGTCCTGATCAGAGAATGCTGGGAAAAGGACCTCTGGAAGAAAACAGCCAGGGCAGAGACATGACCCTTCAGAGTACTGAGTTGGAGCCCCAGCTTCAACCCATGCTGCAGGAACTCCAGGATCCTGGGAATAGAGAACACACGATAGGGAAGAGACCTAGACTCACACCAGTCAATGTAGGCATGCCAAACCCTATAGTAAATGGAAGAAGAAGACTTCTTTCTAGCCTTTATCATGGTATCAACAACAGAGGCAGACAGCCCCTTCTCCATCAAGATGGAGGTATCAACAGCCAGGCCGTCAAAGCCAGAGTTTGTAAACTGGGATGGCATAAATGACCCTGAGTGAGCAGGTCTGGCACCCTGGGCAGAGCGTACTGATCTACTGCCAGCTGCACCACGTCAAAGAACCACACTCTTCTTGGCCACCTGGGGGCCACCAGGATTGCTGGCACCCCTTCCTGAGCGATTTTTCACAGAACCCTGCCCAACAGAGGGAATGGGGGAAAGACATACAGGAGCTGAAAGTCCCGCCATGACATTGCTAGCGCATTTGTGGCCAAGGCCAGAGGATCCTGGGACAGGGAGACAAAGGCCGGGAGCTTGTGATTGTGACGGGAAGCAAACAGATCCACATCTGGTTGGCCACAACGGTGACGCAGAGACTGAAACACCCTGCCGCAGAGGGAACATTCTCCCAAGAGAGGTTCCCGTGCTCAGAGAGTCTGCCAGCAGATTCTCCACCCCCTGAATGTACACAGCTGATATGCAGGAAACATTGTCCTCCGCCCAGGCCAGAATCAGAGACACTTCCTTGAGGGCAACTTGCTCCGGGTCCCTCCCAGATTGATGTAGGTAACCGCCGTCCGGTTGTCCGAATGGACCTGAACAGGCCGGCCCTGAAGGTGTAGGGCCAAGTGAGCCAGAACCAACCTGATCGCCCTCAGCTCCAGAATGTTGATAGGTGTGTGGGCCTCCTGAGGGCCCCACCGCCCTTGGAACTGGAGGGACTTCCAGAAGCCCCCCAACCTGTCAGACTGGCATTCGTGGTGACCGTCTCCCAGCAGGGGGCCAGAAAGGATCTGCCCACCAACAGGTTCCTGGAGTCCAGCCATCACGAGAGGGACCGCCTGACTAGGGGGGAAAGCACAAGGAACTAATCCAAGGACGCAGGATCCTTGTCCCATACTGACAAGAGGTGGAGTTGCAGAGGCCTCATGTGAAACTGGGCATAAGGGGCCGCCTCGAAGCACGACACCATCAGGACCACCAGCTGCATTCCCTGCCTGATGGAGGGATGGGGACAAGATAGCAGGAACTGAACCTGGGCTAGCAGACTATCCACCTTCTGCTGAGGAAGAAAAAATACAATTCTGTGATTACTCACCTGTTGAATTGATATTATGAGTATACAGTACGTCCTGCTCCAGATAAGATTCATTACTCTTGGGTATTACTCCACCAGATGGCGCTGGACTGCAGAGATCGTGAAATTGGCTCCTCCCGGCCCCTCAAATACCCGGGGACCTCCCACAAATCCCCAGCATTGAAAAGCAGTTAATGAGAAGACGGGAGAATTAAACAATCCAAACTATCAACTATAACAATGATAACAATCACCATACAGGGGATCCAAGAAAATGCAAACCAAGGGTGGGTTGGAGCAGGACATACTTTATACTGATAATACCAATTCTACAGGTGAGTAATCACAGAATTGTATTATTCTTAGTATACAGTACGTCTGCTCCAAATCTAATACTTACAGTTGGGACATCCAATAGCAGTGTCCATAAGTAGGGTGGGATCCCCAAGAAAAATCAGCAGCAGGCAGTTTAAACCACTGCCGCCTGCAGAACCTTTCGGCCAAAAACAGCATCAGCTGAGGACCTCACATCAACCTTGTAAAACTTTGAAAAGGTATGAACAGAAGACCAAGTAGCGGCCTTGCAAACTTGTTCAACAGAAGCCTGGTGCTGAAAAGCCCAAGAGGTACCAATAGCACGAGTGAAATGAACAGTAAGGTGCAGTAGCCACCAGATAGTACTTCAGACACCTAACCACATCCAAAGAGTGCAAAATTCTCTCCTTAGCATTGCTAGGATTAGGGCACAAAGAAGGAAGAACAATATCCTGATTCAATTGAAAGGCAGACACTACCTTAGGTAGAAAGTCAGGTTTGAAACAAAACACCACCTTGTCCTGGTGTCTCTCATAGTAGGGGGCTGAAAGGACAGCGCCGCCAACTCAGACACACGCCTGACAGAAGTGATAGCCACCAGAAATACAACCTTGAGGGTAAGAATGGCCAAGACAGCATCCTGCACAGGTTCAAAGGGAGCACCCTGCAAGGCAAGACAGAACCAAGTTCAAATCCCAAACAGGCACCATAGGTTTATGAGGGGGACGCACATGAGTGACCCCCTGGAAAAAAGTCCTGATCAGAGGGTGCTGAGCAAAGAACTTCTGGAAAAAAATAGCCAGGGCAGAAACCTGACCCTTCAGAGTACTGAGTTGGAGCCCCATCTCCAACCCATGCTGCAGGAATTCCAGAATCCTGGGAATAGAGAACACACGACAGGGAAGGGACTTAGACTCACACCAGTCAATGTAAGCACGCCAAACCCTGTAGTAAATGGAAGAGGAAGACTTCTTCCTAGCTTTAATCAAAGTATCCACAACAGAGGAAGACAGCCCCTTCTCCATCAAGATGGAGGTTTCAGCAGCCAAGCCGTCAAAGCCAGAGTTGTAAATTGGGATGGCGTAGTGAGCCCTGAGTGAGCAGATCTGGCACCAAGGGCAGAGCGTACTGATCTACTGCCAGCTGCACCACGTCTGCGAACCACACTCTTCTTGGCCACCTGGGGGCCACCAGAATTGCTGGCACCCCTTCCAGAACAATCTTGCGCAGAACCCTTCCCAGCAGGGGAATTGAAAGGAAAACATACAGGAACTGAAAGTCCTTCCACGACATTGCTAGCGCATCCAAGGTCAGGGCCAGAGGATCCCTGGACAGAGAGACAAAAGCTGGGAGCTTGTGATTGTGGCGGGACGCAAACAGATCCACATCTGGTTGGCCCCAACGGTGACACAGAGATTGAAACACCCTGCTGCATAGGGACCATTCTCCCCGGCGAGAGGTCCCCCTGCTCAGAGAGTCCGCCAGGTGATTTTCCACCCCCGGGATGTACACAGCTGAAATGCAGGGGACATTGGCCTCCGCCCAAGTCATGATCAGAGATGCTTCCTGGAGGGCCCCCTTGCTCCAGGTCCCCCCCTGATGATTGATGTAGGCGACTGCTATCTGGTTGTCCGAGCGCACCTGAACAGGCAGGCCCCGAAGAGGAGTAGTCAAGCGAGCCAGAACTAACCTGATCGCCCGCAGCTCCAAGACATTGATAGGTGTGTGGGCCTCCTGGGGGCCCCACCTCCCCTGGAATCGCAGGGACTTCCAGAAGCCCCCCCAACCTGACAGACTGGCACCCGTGGTGACCGTCTCCCAGGAAGGGGCAAGAAAGGATCTGCCCCCCAACAGGTTCCTTGAGTCCATCCACCACAAGAGGGACCAGGGGGGAGAGCACACAGACCCTGTCTATGGACGCTGGGTCCTTGTCCCATACTGACAATAGGTGAAGTTGCAGAGGCCTCAAGTGGAACTGAGCATAAGGGACCGCTTCGAAGCACGCCACCATTAGGCCCACCAGCTGCATTCCCTGTCTGATGGAAGGATGGGGACAAGCTAAGAGGGACTGAGCCTGTGCAATCAGACTGTCCACCTTCTGCTGAGGAAGGAAGATCCTTGCCTAAACTGTATCCAGATTCATTCCTAGAAATGGAGTTACCAAGGAAGGGGACAGTGAGGACTTGGGGTGGTTGATCACCCATCCAAATGACTCCAGAGTGGACACCACCAGCTGAGTATCCAACTCTGCCTGATGTAGAGACTGGGAAGTGATGAGGATGTCATCCAGATAGGGAAGCACGCGGACGCCCTGACATCTGAGCAGAGACATCACGCCAGCCAGCACCTTGGTGAATACCCTGGGAGCTGAAGTGAGGCCGAAGGGCAAGGCCACAAATTAGTAGTGTTGATCCATCAGAGCGAACCTGAGGAAACTTTGATGACCTGGGAACACAGGAATATGAAGGTAAGCATCTTTGATGTCCACAGAAGTCATGAAAACCCCTTAGCGCAGGGAACTGATGGCAGAGCACAGAGTCTCCATGCGAAAGCGCCTGCCCCTGACAAACTTGTTGAGAATCCAGGTTGGGCCTGACAGAACCATCCTTTTTGGGCACTGTGAATAGGTTGGAATAAAAGCCCTTGCCTTTTTCTCTTAAAGGGACCTGGCAGATGACCCCCAGCTCCAGGAGGCCTTGCACTGCTTGCACTAGCTCCTGAGCTGACACAGGGTCCTGAGGAATCCGGGATCTGATGAATCTTGTAGGGGGATCGGCAGCAAACTCCAACTTGTAATGGAGGACACTACCTCCTGAATCCACCAGTCTGAGACATGAAGCCTCCAGACGTGAGCGAAGTGCTGCAGCCGTCCCCCCACCCGGATGGGTGAGGGCGCCCCATCATGCCTGAGGGGGCTTGGGAGAGGATTTCGCTTTGGGGCCCCAGGAGGAGCCAGGATGTCCACGTCCTCTGCCTCTATCCCAGAAATCTCCCCGACCCCAGGGAAAGAAACCCCCCTTTCCTGTCTTGCACCACGGTAAGGGGAGGAGAAGGAACCCTGACCCCGAAAGGGCCGAGATTACCACCTGCGCTGGGGTAACCTGTCTCCCTTAGCAAAAAGATCCAGGCGGTCCCCAAACAGGCGCAAACCAGGGAAAACCAGTGAGGGCCATCTTGGCAGCGTTGTCAGCAGCCCACTGGCGCAGCCAAACCGAGCGGCGTATAGCCACCATAAGGGCAGAAGTTCTGGCACACATTCTGATGGTGTCATCCAATGCCGATAGGACAAAATTTACAAAATCATCACAACTGGAGAGTGCATTAAACGCCTCACAAGGCAAATCATCAGGGGCACTATCAAGCATATTTCTGATAAGGGTTCTAGTGGCCACAGCAGTAATGGCAGAGGCACAGACCGGGCGCAGCGCCGTCCCCGCACATGCAAAGGCGTGGGATGCCAGCTTATCAATACGCCGGTCATCAGCATCCCGCAGGGTAGTAGAATCAGGGGAATGCATGACAGAGGTGTTAGATAGCCCTAGGATCGGGGCATCCACCTCGGGGGGGGGGGGGGGGTGTGACCAACATTTAACCACTTCAGCAGGAAAGGGATACTTCCTATCCCAACTCTTTGGAACCCCGGGAAGTTTACTGGGGCGCTCCCATTCCTTGAGGTGGGTCAATAATCTGTCAGTGTCATCCGGGGCCCAAGGGTCAGAGCCAGAATCGTCATGACCCCTTGGTCTCTCATCAGATGAGCCTTAATCAGAAAAGAGCTCCCCTTCATCAGACGGGGTATAGCCACACAGATTCCAAAACTCCTCAGTTCCAATAGGGAAAACAGTAACATTAGGCGTCAAGTGCCGCTTCTTAGCAGGGGCCTTACGCGCTAAGGACTTCGCAATAATCTGTTCAACAGTAGCCAATCTAGAAGACACATCAGGCTGAGAATCCCCACTAGTATGCAACTCAGTAGGAGTGAGGTTTAAGCTTGGGGGAGTAGGCGAAGTGAAACGAGGTGCAGCCACTGGCAGGCCAGATTGCAATGCAAGCACCTGCTCAGCACAGGGTACACAGACCCGCGCCTTGTCAGCGTCAGCATGAGGCTGCCCACATGCTACACACAGCCGGTCTTGTCCCAAAGGGACCCCGGTCACATTATCCTGGGATGCCTCCATATGGCGATTATAGCGGCGCTATACGCCGATAGGGAATAACGCTATGTAACAACCCTGGATGCCCCAATAACCCGCTAGGGAAGTGGGAGTATAATTTTTACAAGGCCTACAAGTAATATACTAAAACAGGGCCGGGAGAAGCCAAGAAGGGCTCATCCCGCCTGAAAGACATAAGCAGACAAGACCTTAAGTACATCGTAACAAAAGTGAAGGAAATAAAGCCGCCCGCGAGGGCACTTACGGACCACGGTAGGTAGGAGTCCGTCGCGCATAGGCCAACCAAGCAGTAAAGATGGCGTCGGTATACCTCGAGGGGCGGGCCAGTAGCAGCGATGACGCGGTACGCGCCAAAGACGGGCCCCGCCGCCCCCGAAGAGCGCGAAGCCAGAACGGCCAACAGCCAATGATGGCGCACCAGCGCCTGAGGTAATGCCACCGCCAAGCGCGGAACCAAGTTAGCACGCGGCGGTGGCAAATTTAAAAAGCAGTAAAGACAAGTCAGCGCGGCGGCTGACACAAAAATAAAGGCATGTGAAAAGAGAAAGCACAGAATGCAAAACATACATAGCTATACGCATACACACACACACACCCCCGTCTTTTCCCCCGAAGACTATGAGGGTGAGGGAGGACGGCGGCCACTTAAATAGGGCCCACCGATAGGCAGGGGCAATAGTGTGGGAGGGGCATCCCATAGAGGCTCACCATAAGCCTGAACCGCATACCCTTTGGTGGGGGATTGCGGTGGAGCAGCGCTCCTAAGCACCAACAGCGGTGCTGCCTACCTTCACCCGACCAGCGCAGCCAAGGCTGGGAGGCATATTACTAGTGGAACGGGTGGGAATAGTCCTACAGGGCCGCAGGTTAATAACCCCGCTCACCTGCGAGTAGAGAGCTAATTTCTCGTCCTTCGCAGCCAGACAGCAGAGAAATTCTGGGGGATTTGTGGGAGGTCCCCAGGTATTTGAGGGGCCGGGAGGAGCCTATTTTCAATGTCTCTGCAGTCCAGCACAAAGATTCCAAAACTCCTCAGTTCCCATAGGGAAAACAGTGACATTAGGCATCAAGTGCCGCTTCTGAGCAGGGGCCTTACACGCTAAGGACTTAGCAATCAACTGCTCAACAGTAGCCAGTCTAGAAGACACATCAGGCTGAGAATACTAGTATGCAACTTAGTAGGAGTGAGGTTTAAGCTTGGGGGAGCAGACGAAGTGAAACAAGGTGCAGCCACTGGCAGGCCAGATTGCAATGCAAGCACCTGCTCAGCACAGGGTACACAGACCCGCGCCTTGTCAGCGTCAGCATGAGGCTGCCCACACGCTACACACAGCCGGTCTTGTCCCGAAGGGACCCCGGTCACATTATCTTGGGATGCCTCCATATGGAGATTTTAGCGGCGCTATACGCCAATAGGGAATGACGCTATATAGCAACCCTGGATGCCCCAATAACCCGCTAGGAAAGTGGGAGTATTATTTTTACAAGGCCTACAAGTTCTATACTAATACAGGGCCGGGAGAAGCCAAAAAGGGTTCACCTCGCCTGAAAAACATAAGCAGACAAGACCTGCAAGCACACAGTATACAAAAGTGAAAGATATAAAAGCCGCCCGCGAGGGCACTTACGGACCGCGGTAGGTAGGGGTCCGTCGCGCATGGGCCAACCAACAGGTTAAAGGTGGCGTCGGTATACCTCGAGGGGCGGTCCGGTATCAGCGATGACGCTGAGCGCGCCATAAACGGGCCCCGCCTCCTCCCCCCGAAGAGCGCGAAGCCAGAAAGAGCAAGCAGCCAATGACGGCGCACCAGCGCCTGAGGTAATGCCGCCGCCAAGCGTGGAAGCAAGTCAGCGCGCAGCGGCGGCAATTTTAAAAAGACAGTAAAGGCAAGTCAGCGTGGCGGCTGACACAAGACTAACAGAATGGAAAAAGTAGCAGTCAAGCGCCCCCTAGGGGCGAACACCCAATTGTGAAGATATCGGGACGGCCTGGACTGGATAGAAGAGAAAATCCCAGTTTTTGTTCTTTTTTAAATAGGAGCAGCCATCGGCATAGAGTCTATAATACTCTAGGGCCAGTGGTCTCCCTAGCTGTGTGTATCCCTGGAGATCGCCGCAACATACTTACATTTCCGGCGATCCTGCTGGGCATCCCCACTATACCTTTTGCTGAGGCACATACCAGTGTGGAGACCCAAAGGAATGGGGATGTGAACAGCTGAGCTAAGCGTGGCATAGTAAAAGCTGAATGCAACACGAGCTGTTGATTGGCAGGCAGTCCACATATACTCTGTGGGATTACCAAAAGGGGGAGTCTATGGGTGGACTACGGAGTTTCATGCAGCGGGGCATCCCAGGGAGGAAGAACGAAACCCTGAATTGGACCGAAAAGTGGACCAAAACCTAGGATTTTGACTATACTGGCTTTTGGTCCTTTCCCCCGGGGGCACCCAGATTGGCTGTGTGAAACCCCCCAGATCGCTGATGCCAACTCACCTCTTCCCGTGACGTCTAAGGCCAGCGGCTCTAAACGCATTAGCGGCCGCATCCCCCGCTACCCTCTAACAGGGATTTGTGAATGGCCGGCGCAGGCATGCAGTCTACTGAAGGGATAGCGGGGATGCAGCCGCAGCTCGCGCATGAGCCGTTGGACAGGGAAACAAGGTAAGTGTATGGGGCTACCTGGGGGTTTTCACACAGCGGGGCATCCCGATTTTGGATGCCCCGGTGGAGGGAATCAATCGGCCTGGGGATCTTATAGATTCCCGATTATGGTGGGTTTTGGTCTACTTTAAAGAAGTGGTGCTGTGGGAGACAGTTCTACGGCATGGGAGCGGCGGTAAATTAAGCGGCCCCTTGGACTGTCCCATGCTGGAGTATTAGGAAAAGTACACAGAAATGGATTTAAAGTGGACCAAAACCAGGAATTTTCACTATCCCAGGATGCCCTGCTGTGAGAAACCCCACCATTAGCGTATAGCGTGCATGCGTCTCTCCTCCAATCAGCTTCAGCCTCAAATATTGATGTGAGGCTGGAGAAGCTGAACTGAATCTCAGCACACACACGAGTGGTGCGCAGCAACACTAGCATCCTACGGCTGTGCACGGCCATGCAGATATGGCGGGTGTGACCGTTGGCGAAGCATACCGGGCGATTGGGGGGGGTCAGACAGCAGGGCATCCCAAATAAGGTTGCCCTAGTGCGAGGAAATCAGGCGATGGTCTCAGACTCCAGGGCCTCTTTTGGTCCACTTTAACTACACAGACAGGAGGAAAACACATACTTGGAGCAGTCCCAGTCTGCTTTTCAAAAAGAGACCAAAATATGCAGCATAGCTGTGCAACAGGAGACTAGAGATCATCTCAAAAAATCTGTTCTGACAGATCAGAATAGCAGAAGTCAACTTTCTGGTCACTTATATTTTAGGGTCTTGTCTGTTGGTTTCTTTAATGCTAAATCCTGTATCCAATGAAGGCGAGCATCACTGGTGAGTAGCCATTTTTAATGTTTTTAGCGTATCCTTGCATTTTTCACATCCTAAGCACTTGGTTTATATATAAAGAAACTGTTTTCCTTTGGCATAAAGTAACACTCCTATAATCAACCAGCATGAATTGAAACGCCTGACTTCAAAGCCTAGTGTCGCAGCAGGGAGGTCTCTCCTCCCAAAAGTAAAATTGCAATCTTCCTGTGTATCACGCTCTCTGGCAGTAGTTCAGTGCGAGCTTAAATGAATCCTTTTATACCTTCCAACCCCTTTAATCTTCCTCTCGTACAGGCCTGGGACTGCGTGACCCTGGAGCTGGAACCTTAAAGGCTCAGCACCTCAATCTCATCCTTGAATGACATGATACAACAAGCCAAGGTCGCTCCACTGCCTGTGTCTAATCCCTCTCACTAAGAGACACACAGACAGTTCAAAAGGGGACATCAGTGACAATGTGGATTAGCAATGGCTGGCTTCTTACCTTCTTCCTCCGTGGTAGATGCTGGAAAAAAGTACAAACAGAATTATTAATGCTACATTTAGGGCAGACCTAGAGTCAACATGAACTACAGTTATGCTGCAACTATTCTCAGGCTTTGAAATTAAAATGCGATAAGCATAAAAAGTATGGGATCATTACTTTAACCATCAGTATGATGTTTTCAAGTAAAATTAAACCATTTTAAACACATAATATGAAGCCAAACTAGTGGTGTAAGAAAATCCTAAGAAAGCACATTTATCCAATTTAGTGTAATTATTATACAATGCATACAGGTAATAGCACAACGTCTCATGAGGAGAAACATTATACAGCCATTAAAGCCTATAATGTCATGGTAATGTCATTTTACATAATGATATGTAATACCTCTGTCTTTTAATATGCAGTTCAAATACTTTATCTTATTTCAAATGGCAAAAAAGCAATGTGCAAAGTTCAAGAGCCATCTAAGCCAGTGAGCAACCAATTTCCATTTCTGTGTCTGATAAAAGGTAATGTTTGATTAATTGCTAGAGGTTAGTACATTTACCCATCATTTCCTTCTGTACCCGGTTTTTAAAATAAGCTGGATGGAGAGGAATAATTACACATGGTAAGATAATACAAAAAGTACCTTTTTGCTGAAGATCCTTCTGATCATTGTATAGTCGAGTGACACGCTCCATTAGCTCCCATTTTTCACAACAGCCCTTGTAATTCACAAAGTTTCTAGCCAAAATCTCCTTCATCTGTCGCACGCTTAAAGATTCAATGTCGTCTGGGTTACTGATATCCGAGAGCGAGGCCCTTCTACCTGGCACTAGTATGTCTTCTGAATCTATGGACTATGGAATACAGTAGAATTTACTTCTGATTTCAAATATGTCCACTCTACATACAAATCAGGACTCCTGCTAGCCTTCAAGTCATTTTATAACTGTAATGTTCATTTTACATTCCCAATTCTGCTCTTTTATATTCCCCTTGGGTCTCCCAACCATCATGACACACAAGGCCAGATGCTAGCTAGACTTCACTACTTTATTTTCTAGAAACCAGAACCTTAACAATTCACAGTAAGGAAAAGCTGGACCACAGCACACCTTCAGAATTCTATTTTTTCGCAATATAAAGGTACACCTAGGGTTTAGACAAGGAAAATAAAATAAATACCTGCCTCCTAGAACCCAACAGCAGGTAGTGTGAAAAAATACAATTTTGTGATTACTCACCTGTAAAATGGGTATTATAAGTATGTCTCACACCCTGCTTCGGAAGATTAATTACACATGGGTTATAACCAGTAGAGGGCTAACTTCTGCAGAGATGACAAGAAAAAAAGGAGGCCCTCCCGATCCATAAATACCTGGGACCTCCCACACATTCCCCAGTATAGGAAAGCAGTAAGGGGACCAGGAAGAGCCAATAAAATCTAAGAGAAAAAAGTTACACCATATAGAGGATCCAAGATAAAACTCAGGGTGGGACGAAACAGGGTGTGAGACATACTTATAATACCCATTTTACAGGTGAGTAATCACAAAATGGCATTATTCCAAGTATGTCTCACACCCTGCTTCGGAAGATTAATTACACATGGGACAACCAATAGCAGTGTCCAAAAAAGAAGGGAGGGGATTCCAACAGGCAATAGTGCACAAATTAAACCACTGCAGCTTGCAGAATCTTTGCGGCCAAAAACAGCATCCGCTGAGGCCCGCACATCAACCTTATAAAACTTGGAAAAAGTATGAACAGAAGACCAAGTAGCAGCCTTACAAACTTGTTCAACATAAGCCTGGTGCTGAAAAGCCCAGGAAGCCCCAACAGCACAAGTAGAATAAGCAGTGATCTGAAAAGGGGGAACCCTCCCCTTGGCAGTATAGGCCCCAACAATGGCCTGACCTATCCATTTACTAATGGTAGACTTGACGGGCGCCAAACCTTTCCTGGGCCCAGAGGGCACCACAAACAAGGCGTCCGTCTTACGAAAGGGAGAAGTAGCCACCAAATAGTACTGCACACAACGACCCACATCCAAAGAGTGCAGGGCCCTCTCCTTGTCATTTCTAGGCTTAGGACACAAGGAAGGGAGAGCCACATCCTGATTGAGATGGAAGGCAAATTCCACCTTAGGTAGGAAATCTAGCTTAAAGCGAAAGACACCTTTTCCTGGTGTCTTTCACAGTAAGGGCCTGAATAGACAGAGCCGCCAACTCAGAAACACGCCAAACAGAGGTAATAGCCACCAAAAAGGCAACCTTTTGTGTGAGAATAGAAAGAGCAAAATCCTGCCCCGGCTCAAAAGGAGGCCCCTAGAGGGCAGACAAAACCAAATTCAAGCCCCAAACCGGCAACAAAGTCTTTCGAGGGGGCCGCACGAGTGACCCCCTGGGAAAAAATCTTAACCAAAGGGTGAAGAGCAAAAGACCTCTGAAAGAAGACCGCCAGGGCAGGGACCTGCCCTTTCAAGGTACTAAGCTGGAAACCCAGGTCCAGACCGTCTTGAAGAAACTCCAAAAACCTAGGAATCGAAAACACCCTGCAAGGCAAGGCCCTAGCCTCACACCAATCAATATAGGAACGCCAAGTCCTGTAGTAGATGTTGGAGGAAGATTCATACCCAGAAAGGAAATCTCCCTTGACGGGGAGAGATAAGACTTGGGGTAGTTGATCACCCGACCGAACCTCTCCAGCGTTGCCACCACCGTCCTGGTGTCTAGATCCGCTTGTCAGAGAGGATGCCGTGATGAGGAGGTCGTCCAGATACACCCTGCAAGGCAAGGCCCTAGCCTCACACCAATCAATATAGGAACGCCAAGTCCTGTAGTAGATGTTGGAGGAAGATCTCTTCCTGGCCCTGACAAGTGTCTGAATAACAGCATCAGACAAACCTTCTTCCTTTAGGATGGAGGTTTCAGCAGCCACGCCGCCAAAACCAGCATTTGTAAATTGGGGTAACAAAGGTGACCTTGAGTGACCAGATCCGGAAACAGGGGAAACCTGTGCTGATCGACCGCCAGCCGCACAACGTCTGCGAACCAAAACTGTCTTGGCCAACTTGGGGCCACCAGAATTGCTGGCACACCCTCTTGAGCCAGCTTGCGCACCACCTTGCCTACCATGGAGAAAGGGGGGGGAAGAGGTACAGGAACCCCAGATCCCTCCAGGCAAGGGACATGGCGTCCACTGCCAGGGCCAGAGGATCCTGAGACAAAGACACAAATGCAGGAAGCTTGTGATTGTGACGAGAGGCAAAAAGATCCACCTCCGGGAACCCCCACTTGTGACAAAGGGACCGGAATAGCTTGTTGTTGAGGGACCATTCCCCTCAGCGAGAGGGTCTGCTGTCCGATTGTCTGATCGAACCTGAACTGGTAAACCATAGAGGTGATGTGTCAAACGTGACAGCACCAACCGAATGGCTCTCAGCTCTAAGACATTGATGGGGGTGTGAGCCACCTGAGGACCCCACAGTCCCTGGACCTGATGATCCTTCCAGAAACCCCCCCAGCCCGACAGGCTGGCATCCGTGGTGACCACATCCCAACAAGGGGCCAGAAGGGACCTGCCCCTCAGAAGATTCCCTGGTTCCAGCCACCACTGAAGAGGCTGCCGAACCAGGGGAGACATCAGAAATGACTGATCCATAGACAGCGGACATCTGTCCCAAGCCGACAGTAGATGGAGCTGAAGCAACCTCATGTGAAACTGAGCAAAAGGAACTGCCTTGAAGGAAGCCACCATCAACCCCGCCAGCCTCAACCCTAGCCGGATGGATGGGCGAGGGTTGGACAGAAGAAGAAGACGGATCAGATCTTGAACCATCTGCACCTTCGACTGAGGTAGGAACACCCTTGCCTGAATGGTATCCAGATTCATACCCAGAAAGGAAATCTCCCTTGACGGGGAGAGATAAGACTTGGGGTAGTTGATCACCCGACCGAACCTCTCCAGCGTTGCCACCACTGTCCTGGTGTCTAGATCCGCCTGTCTGAGAGAGGATGCCGTGATGAGGAGGTCGTCCAGATACGGCGCAATGCGAATGCCTTGGGCTCTGAGAAGAGTCATTATACCCGCCAGCACCTTGGTGAACACCCTTGGTGCCGAGGTCAGCCCGAATGGAAGAGCCACAAACTGAAAGTGCTGATCTCCCACCACAAACCTGAGAAAACTCTGGTGTCCTGGGAAGATCGGAACATGAAGGTAAACATCCTTGATGTCTATGGACGTCATAATGTCCCCTCGACGCAAGGAGTTGATGGCTGAACAGAGAGTCTCCATGCGGAACCTCCAGGTTCTGATGAACCTGTTCAGAAGCTTTAAATCCCGAATAGGACTTATGGAACCATCCTCTTTTGGGCACAGTGAAAAGGTTGGAATAATAGCCCCGGCCTCTCTCTGAGAAGGGCACCGGGCAAATGACTTCCATGTCCAGAAGATTTTGTACTGCCAACAGGAGTCCCTGCGCAGCCCGGGGGTCCGAGGGAACCCAAGACCTGAGGAATCTGGAAGGAGGCCGGTACCCGAACTCCAGCTTGTACCCAGAAGAGACCACTTCCAGGATCCATTTGTCTGTGACCTCCCGGGACCAGACCTGAACGAAGTGCCGTAGCCGCCCCCCCCACCCGCAAGGGTCAGGGCGCCCCCCCCCCCCCCCCCCCATTGCTGAGCTGTCTTGGCAGCGGCCTTGGGCTTGGAACCCCAGGCAGGTCCTGGACGGGCACGTCCTCTGCCCCTGCCCCAGGAGACACCTCTGAAGGCAGAGTAGGCAGCTCCTCTGCCTGCTCAGATGCCACGAAAGGAAGGATTAAAGGAGCCTGCCCCCCGAAAGGAGCGACGCTTCTTCTTGCGCTGTGGTATCTTTCCTCCTTTCGCTACCGAGTCCAATTTATCTCCAAGCTTCCGCATACCCAAAAAGGGTAGCCCTGTAAGTGACTTCTTAGCCGCAATGTCAGCTGCCCACTGGCGCAACCAGACCGATCGGCGTATAGCCACAAGCAACGCAGAGGTTCTGCTACACATACAAATTGTGTCATCCAAAGCAGATAAGACAAAGGTCATGAACAAATCACACCTCGTAAGAGCTGCAAATTCGTCACTGGCCGGATTAAGCTGGGAACCACTCAACAGGTCCCTAACTACAGACCTGGTAGCCACAGCCGTGAGCGCAGAAGCACAAACAGGCCGCAAAACCGAACCCACGCTGGCGAAGGCATGACATGCCATTTGATCAAGACGTCGGTCCTCACTATCCTTCAGCGTGGTGGCGTCTGGTGAGTGTACAACGGATGTGTTGGACAAACCCAGAACGGGTGCATCGACTTCGGGAGGAGAAGACCAGCGTTTCACCGCGTCCACCGGAAAAGGATACTTCCTATCCCATCCCTGAGGAACACCGGGAAGCCGGCTAGGCTTTTCCCATTCCTTAAGAATCAAATTCCCCCTTCTGCGGAGGGGCCTCCGCCGGAGGAGAAATAGCCAGCACCTCAAATATATGGGCCAGAATCTTGGGGGTATCAACGGCATCCCCACGCTCAACATCAGCATCCAAAAACTGCTGATCCTCAGATTCAAAGAACAATTCACCTTCTTACAGCGGGGAATAGTCAGACCAGTCAAAGGAGTCATAATCATCAAATTCAAAACCCCAGTGACAAATGTCTCCTCTTAGCCGGGGCCCTACTGACCGCAGAGCTAGAAATCAATTTCTCAATGTTGGCCAATCTAGCACATACATCAGATTGTGAATCCCCGCTAATGATCGTGTCACTTGGGGTACGGATCAGGCGAGGTGTAGTAGGTGATGAGGCCGGCGGCACTGACCCAGACGCCTGGGAACCATGACTGCCGCGTTATGGCCTACTGTGCACATGGTACGCAAACCAGCACATTATCCCCCGCAAGGGATACCCCACAACCCACACACTGCCGGGATGGCCCAGAAGGGAGCCCGAGCCCGGTATCCTGGGGAGCCTCCATATGGTGATTTTTTGGTAGTCGCAATGACCAGAGGGAATTACGCTAGAAAGCTACCCGGGATGCCCGGTTAGTGGGAGGATTTGTAATGCCCCAATTTTAGCCAAGGGACCCTAGGACCGGGAGAACCCCCCTTTTTTAACGAATCAGGGAGTCCTCCTGAAAGACATAATAAATAAAAAAAAAAAAAAAAGGGAGACCCCATAAGCAAGGCACACTCTAACCACAAGGCAATCATACATTATTTTGCAGAAATTGACAACAGAGTAGAAATTATATATAAATATATATATATATATATATATATATATATATATATATCCATAAAAACACCTGATAACTATGTATGCGCAGTAAGCACAATGAAGCTTACTGGCCGCCACCGCTATGTAAGAGCGCATAAACACTTAGCAGGAAAAAGAAGAAAAGCCCATAGGGCACTCACAGTACTCGAATGGAAACAGAATTTTTAGATGTAATGTATATATTTTATTGAAAACATGACATGGTATACGCTTTTAATTGCTGACTTGGATGTCACTGTGCTGACTCAGACATTGGGAAATATAGCTGTCTCTATCATAAAACCTGTCATTGTTTATCCCTTAGACAATGTGTACGTCTTCCCGTTAACTTGTGTTGGAGAAATGAATGTTTATACATCTTTTTCCCTCCACTGTCTATATCCTGAGTATTGTTTGTTGACTTCACACAATCCATTGTTAGAAGGCTGACATCTTAATTTAAGACTTACGAAGCTGGGGGGGTATTTGGTCTTCGGAAGTCTGAGTTTGCAAGTTAAATTGACCCTAAGGTCAAGTAAGGGAAATGGCCATTCCCTGCTTGATTTGGGGTAATTTATGTCTAGTCAGCAAATAACTGCTGACTTGCCTCCATAAAAAGGGGTCCGGAGTGCGGTGTAAGACAGGAATTATTAACCTGTGCTTTGAGACGTCTTAGCACAGTGTGGTTTTCACAAATAATAATATCCTGTCTTTTCGCCGCTCCTCTGAAGATTCCAATGGCTGATGCTCAGACAGATGACGACAGAAGCCCCCTCTGTTTCGTGGTGAAGTGGTGCTGATTTCCCATTCAAGTTCCCATTGGAAAGGTGATGTTACTGAATGGTGATGCTGTATTAGTGTGTGGATATTAGGGTGCGCTACCTGTGTCAGGGACATAGTGTTGTTTTCCCACAAACCCCTTGTCTGTCGCCTCCCCTGCTCCTGGCTGATGAATCTCAGACAATGGTTGTTTCTGTGGTGATGTCATATGTATCCCACTAAGTCTTAAGCTATTTATGACTGTGTGGTGAAGTTTTCCTGTATTTATACCTTTGTTAAGCTTTCTTTCTGTACATAAGTATATTGTATATATATTCTTGATATCTTATTTAGAATAAAGTAATATTCATTATTGGTTATGCTCTGATCTCTTTAAAACAATATAAAGAACCTGCATTTATATTAGTAGCCTTGCTCTGGGCATTAATTTGTAAAAATACAACTCTGAAGTACTCACCTGTAGAGTTGATATTATACGCATACAGCACGTCCTGCTCCAGATGTAGTAATAACATGTGGGTAATCCTCCGCCTTCGGCGCCGTGCACTGCAGACATGTAGAAAACAAGCTCCTCCCGGCCCTACATATACCGAGGGACCTCCCACAAATCCCCAGCACTGACAAGCAGTGAGAAAGAGAAGCCAGGAGGAACAACCACCCAGAGACTGGCAATAACATCAAAATAATAATCACCATACAGGGGATACAGAACAAGGTGAATCAGGGTGGGGTGGAGCAGGACGTGCTGTATGCGTATAATATCAACTCTACAGGTGAGTACTTCACAGAATTGTATTATTCTAAGCATACAGCACGTCCTGCTCCAGATGTAGTAATAACATGTGGGACATCCAATAGCAGTGTCCATAAGGTAGGGTGAGATCCCCAAGAGAAAGGGCACAGCCAACAGTAACAGCGCTGTCACCCGCAACCTTGCTACCAAGAGCAACGACAGCAATGCTCTAACTCAACTTCTGAACCTTACAAGGCTAAGCGAAACACAAGCAGCGAACTAGTCAGCCTGCTAAACAAAACCGAGTGTTGAAGGCCCAAGCCAAGCACAAGTAGAAGAGAACAAAACTCGAGAGAAAATGAATCTCCCTCAAACAATAGGCCAGAGTAACAGCCTAACCACGCTACTGCAACAACAGGGCAGTCATGGCAACCTTGGAACCTTCCCCGTCAGCGAAAACGAAGCCTGGTCTAAGCGAGACGAGCGGAATACTGAAAAACAACACTAACAAGGCTCGGCACGGCCGAAACGTTAACTTTAGACTCAGAAGGACAACCCAACCGAGCAAGACCATCCAAAGAGCTCCTACACCCATGTAGGCAATCAGAAACCGTTGCATAAAGGATGGAACGCCTATAAGCCCCAAGGCATAATCCCAACAAGGCATAATCCCAACCATGGACAGGGAACCGTCCAGGAGTCTCCAATGCCTGTCGAGGGATACAGATCCCTGTAAGCGCAGGGTAAGCAAGACACTAGCCCGGAGGCCGGAGGGTCTGGAATAAGGAGAATAAAAAACTCCGCCTGGACCCAAACACGCTGTAAGGTGGAACATCCTCACCTAATGGTGTACAGATAAGAAACATGTATGTAATACATATAGTGACTAAACTAACAGAGCCGTCCCCTATGGCATACTTCAGAATGAAGTAATTGCCCCGGAAAAATGATGTGAGGGAAGGAACAGGTCAGACAAAACCTGAATAAGACCCAGGGGAACCCTTAGCAGTGCATCAGGATAAGTAACCCCCCCCCCCACAGGGAGTTCAGAAATCCCTGTGGAGTGCTCAACACAGACTATTGAACTAGGCTCTGCAGTGGGCGAACAGGGCGGGCCCTGGAACCCCCCAGAGCACTGAGTTGAGGAACCAACCTCAGCCCTGCTGTAATAACTCTAGGACCCAGGGATAAGGCGACATCCCGCAGGAGAGAGAGCTAGTCCAAGCACGCAACTAGAGCGACATCTCCCAACATAGTTGGTAGAGAAGGGAGAAGAAGAAGAGGAGGGGGCTAGGTCTAACCCTCCAAAAAGAAAGGACACCCAGAGAGATCCATCTCCAAGAGGGTGAAGAACAAACCGCCCGATCCCGGTAGGTAGGGGCGACGCAGTAAGGAGCCTGAATAGGCCGAACAGCCCTCGTGGGAGGGCACCCAGTACAACTGTCGTCAGCAGAATCTGCGAACCGCACTCCACTGGGCCACCCAAGGCCCCCATCATAGTGGTCCACCCCTGCTACAGCAATCTCGTGCAGAAACCCACCTAGCGGGGTGAAGAAGGTAAGACATATAGAGAGTAATGTCCTGACATAGGCAAACTAGGTCCCATGACCAAGGCCAGAGAGTCCTGGAACAATCACCCAGAACCATAGACCAAGACAATACTCATGACAATAACCATGACAGAGTCCTTGTAATATCCCCAGGGCCCCACGGGGCCACCAGTAGGGGTTCAGCGAGACACTAAAATAGGCCCTCCTAACACAGAAGGACAGCCAACAAGCCAATACTAATGGGGTGCAAGCAATGTAAACCCCCACGGAGATCAGAACCAGACCCCTCCTGATGGGTCACCTGTTCAAGACCTCAACAGATAAGAAAGGACGGGCCACCGTCCGCAGACAGACGGAAAATCCCCAAGGAGACAAGTCCTGAAGGGAAGAAGTCCAGCAATTTGGGGCCCAAAGGGGGAAAATGTGATAACCAAGACAGTATGAAATTGGACCCCCTAAGGGGACCCCCCTTCGGAACCGCTGGGAATTTCAGAGGAATAGAACCCCCTAGTCAACCTGCCTGGCATGGTCCCCATGGCGACCATCTACAGGGATAGGCAAGAAGGAAGGGGATGGTCCCTGACAACTTTCTTGAATTTACAACTCAAAGGGGACCCCCGCAATAAAAGGAGGGACGTACAGACCCATTTTAAGGGGAGTTGGAACCCCGTCCAGGATAAATAACCCAAGGTGTCGCATGGTCCAAGGGCACCAGTGGATAAAGGACAGCGTCCAGGCCGCCACAACAGGCCCACCAGCTGCAAGGTGAAATTAGTGTGATCACAAGGAGGGAGAAGCCCTTTCATACTGAGGCCATACTAGCAGAAGGGAAGGTTTTGACCTGAACCCATCTAAATGCCTCCCCGTAGGGAGAAACCGAACCAGGGTACACTAAGAAGGTGATATGCCAGAGCACCACTCCAAAAGACTCTCAGGGAGCCCCGAGTCAACAGCCAACGCAGCCTGATGCAAAAATTGGAAAAGAATGACAATCAAGTAAAACTAACGAGTAGGTCACAGGTGCACATCCAAGACAACACTCCCATACTCGCCCTGGCGAGTCATGGGAGCAGGAGAGGGACCCCAAGACAAGACCCTAATCCACAGAATTGGTCCTGTAACCCTGGCTGGAAATGGCCTGGGTGTCCTGAAGGCACCAGGGACTCCAAAGGGATATAGATCCTTGCAGGCATCAAGAGGTCCACTGGACAAGGGCGCCCACGGCCCAAAAGGTGGGTACCATGTAGGAACTGCCTGTGAAACTAAAAATACTAGGCCCTGGAATGCCAGTCCAGGTCAGACTGCTTCATCCCAGATGGAAAAGGTAATGTGGATGCAAACACCAGCCAAGGCCAACCTGAAAGAGAGCCCAGACCCAGCCCGCCAAACTCGGCCTGCGTCAATTTCCGAAGGGAAAAACAGGGACTAGAGGACCACTGACAACCTCAGAAAGGGACCGCCCAGCAACTCCATTCTGCATCCAAGGAGACTAACTCCTGCAACAACCTGAACGAAGCATGGCGCCCTGCAATAGGAGCCAAGTGCTGCGGCAGCCTCCTCGCCCAACAGGGCGAGGGCGTCCCTTCATGCTTGAGTGGTTTTGGCAGACTTTGGTTTCGCCCTGCCGGAGGTCCCAGGGCGGGCCTCCACTCCAAAAAGTTGGAAGCACACTTCTGGTTCTCACTTGACACTAACGTAGGGAGGGGGAGGGGTGTCCCTGCCCCTGGGCGGCCGGGACGGCCTTCTGCGCAAGGGCGTCTTACCCTTTCTTCCAAAAAGGTCCAACCTGGCCCCGAATAAGCGTCGTCCTCTAAAGGGAAGACCAGTAAGAGCCTTTTTAGGCTCATTGTCAGCCCCCCACTGTCGCAACCAAAGTAGGCGGCGAATAGCCACCACAAGAACCGAGGTTCTAGCACACATTTTAATAGTGTCATCCATCGCTGAGAGAATGAACCTCACAAAAACATCACAATCAGACAGTGCATTAAAGACCTCGCAAGGGAGGTCCTCCGGTTGTTGGTCAATTATCTTCCTAAAAAGGGTCCTGGCGGCCACCGCGGTGACGGCCGCAGCACAGACCGGGCGCAGAGCCGTCCCTGCACTCGAAAAGGCGTGGGAAGCCAATCTGTCAATGCGCAGGTCCTCAGCATCCCGAAGGGTACGAGGGGTAGAAGCTGCCATGAAGGGAGGGTTAGCAACCCCAATAATAGGCGCATCCACCTCGGGAGGGACTGACCATCGATCAACCAAATCATGGGGAAACGGGTACTTCCAGTCCCAGACCCCCGGGACCCCTGTAAGTTTACAAGGTGATTCCCATTCCTTAGATATAAAGTTCTGGAAATGATCCTGTTCCAGAAATTCCAGGCGAGGCGTTGCCGTGTGGAAACTCTCCCTCTTGGGCTTGGGAGACTCTCCCGGAGAGATGGACAGTACTTCAAAGATCTTTATAAGTAACTCATCAGTGTCACACAGGCCCCAAGAACCCGGGCCAGAACTGTCACGGGCCCAAGACATCTCGTCTGAGAAACTGGAACCTGAGAACAGTTCACCATCATCAGAAGGATCAAGGTCCTGCATAGCGGCAGACTCCTCAGTTTCAGTGGGAACCCTAGAACTAGGGGGCGTCAGGGACCGTTTCTTTCCAGCGCCCAAGCGCTCCGCCAAACCAGACATCACCTGCTCCGCCGTGGGTAGCCTGAGCGGCACCACCTGCCGGTCATCCCCGCTCGAGTGCGACTCATCTGGAGTGAGATTTAAGCACGGGGAGACAGGAGTATTGAAGCGAGGTGCAGCTACCGGTAAACCTGATTGCATGGCCAGTACTTGATCAGCACACGGTCCGCAGACCCATGCTCTGTCAGCATCGGCATGGTGTTGTCCACACATAGTACACAGCCGGTCTTGTCCCCGCGGGACCCCGGACACATAATTCTGAGATGCCTCCATATGGTGATTAATCAAGGTAATAACCAGTAGGGATTTATGCTGTAAGCAACCCTGGATGCCCCAAAACCCGCTGGGAATGTGGGAGAATTTAAATATAAACCCGCTAAGATATATATATCTGGCCGGGAGAAGCCACGGAATCTTGGCGTCTGAAAGACATAAGAAGAAGAAGAAGAGAGGGTGTCAGAGCCATGCGCAGCACAGGAAGAAAAAAATAACCAAAACGCCCGAGAGGGCACTTACAGTAGCCGAGGAAGGAGGAGGAAGACCACGCGTGCGCGAGAAGGCCGACAAAATGGCGCCAAGCGAACCTCGAAGGGCGGGCCAGAGCTACGGATGATGCGGAACGCGCCAAACCAGACCACGCCCCCTCCAGAGAGCGCGACGCTCTAAGCGCGTAACAAGACAGAAAAAGAAGACCGTAATAAACGCCATAGCGTCGCGAAACCAAGCCGCCGTACGCGCCAAGCCGAAATAACATTAAAGGCGCTGCGGCCAACTAAAAATGATGTTTGAAGGCTCTAAGCATACAGTGTAATAGGGCAAGCATAGGCCACGTACACAGCCCCCCCCTCTTTTTCCCCCCCACTAACGTGGGGAACTGAGGAAGAAGGTGACCCAGCACTCGGGGTTCACCGCTACACGGGCGTGGGGCAATAATGCGGGAGGGGCATCCACTGAAGGCTCACCATTAGCCTTAACCGCCTACCCTATGGTGGGGGATTGCGGTGGAGCATGGCTCCGTTAAGCACACAAGGTGCTGCCTACCTTCACCCGACCAACGCA
Source organism: Gastrophryne carolinensis (assembly GCA_027917425.1). Taxonomy (NCBI): domain Eukaryota; kingdom Metazoa; phylum Chordata; class Amphibia; order Anura; family Microhylidae; genus Gastrophryne; species Gastrophryne carolinensis. Next base: position 242,938,423 of record CM051236.1, on the reverse strand, counting down.
GCCCAGGCTGGGAGGCATATTCTTCACAGAGAGGACAGGTGGAAATAGTCCCGCAGGGCCTCGGGCTGTAAAGCCCCGCTCGCCTGCGAGAGCGTGATACTTCATGTCTTCGCAGTTCCAGCACTGCAGAGAAATCTGGGGATTTGTGGGAGGTCCCTCGGTATATGTAGGGCCGGGAGGAGCTTGTTTTCTACATGTCTGCAGTGCACGGCGCCGAAGGCGGAGGATTACCCACGTTATTACTACATCTGGAGCAGGACGTGCTGTATGCTTAGAATATATCTGGTATTTGGGTGTGTTTTGGCCACCAGCAAAACAGCCCCTCCTAGCCAGAGGTGAAGAGAGAAGAGGAAGAAGAAGGGCGGATCGTGCGCCGCGTCTGGCCCGCCCCCTCCCCATCCTCACCAAGCAACGTGGTTCCCGGCCAATGTCTGGGGACCGCAAATGGCGCCAGAGAGAGAGAGGGGGGCGGGCCGCAGCCAGCGCCGCCGAGTGCCCGGCCCCGCCCCCTCCCCTGACAGAAAGGAGGAGAAGAAGCTCTCCCCGCCAGGACGGCCAGCTCCCAGCGCGGCCACAGCAATGCAGTGAATAAAACACACCACACACACTCATACAGGTAAAGAAGAGAAAAGGTCACAAGGGAGAAGTCACAGCCCCCTTCCATTGCGGGAAAGGAGTAATGTAAGGGGGGAGTCCCTAACTACAATAGTAGAACTGGGGAAAACGGACAGGGCATCCCAAACCAGGGTCACCAACCTGGTAGCCGCCTACCCCTTGTAATGGGGTCTCACGGAGGAGCATGGCTCCTATCAACACACCTGCTAAGGTGAACCCTACCCTCACCTGGACCTACAGCCAAGGCTGGGAGGCATAGGGGACTAAAGTAACTAGGTCCAGGCAGAAAATAGGGACAAAGATGGCCGGGTGTGAACCCGGCTTACCTGCAAGGAAGAGACAGCCATCTTCTGACTTGCTCGCCATCTGCAGAGAAGATAACTGGGGAATGTGTGGGAGGTCCCAGGTATTTATGGACCGGGAGGGGCTCCTGTTTTTCTTGTCATCTCTGCAGAAGTTCGCCCTCTACTGGTTATAACCCACGGGTAATTAATCTTCCGAAGCAGGGTGTGAGATATACTTGGAATAAACCCTCCCTCCAATTACCCCACAACAGGCAGTGTGCAGAACCCCCCAATCAACCCACAACAGGCAATGTGCAGATCTCCCCCATTCCCCAACAGGCAGAGTGCAGACCCCCCAATGACCTCACAACAGAGCTGGAGATCATGAAGGATTGTTACATAATCGCTACAGCACATGCTATTTGTGGTCATTTTCTGTTTCCACATGTCAACCTTCATGTGATAAACCAGAAATGTTATGCCCGTCAAAACAATGCGACGTTCGTCCAAAAAACGAATTATTGTTTATCACTCAATCACAGCGTGCATTTCCACAGATCCATTCTCGCCTGATTGTGGGAGATTTAGAGATTCTTAATTCTTACATTTGTGGAAATTAACCATAAGCCATCAAGATTGCTCTGGCTTCACAGTGATCACCACAAAAAAAAAAAAAATGTTGGCTGGAAAAAAAGGCTTCAATCTAAAAAGGTTACCTCTGTCTCATCTTCCTGATGGTCATCCCTCTCTAATGGTTCCTGGTTATCAACATTAGGAGATATGTTTTGGTTTGTCTACAATAAAGAGTGAAAATATATAATGAAGCTATCATGTACAAATGGCAAGCAAATGTGACCCAGTAAGGTTTAGTACATACAGACCCAGCTTCTTGAGTCTTTTAAAGGTCGATTTGTTCTGCAGTATTCAGCACAGTTGTGAACAGAATACTAAAGCAAATATTGCAAATATATTTTATTGTAAATCCAGTCTACCTACATCAACAGCCCACCTCCGAGCCCTCAATTTACACCTATGGTCTTGGCCCACTCAGACTCACTTGGCTTCCAATACCACCCCTATGTAGAGGACACTCAAATTTACCTCTCAGACCCAGATCTTTTTTGCCCTCTATCGAATGCTTCAGGCTGCCTCACAACCTCATCTCTCAGGTCATCTCACTCCCTCAAACTGAACTTGAACAAAACAGAGTTTTTGATCCATTTTAAACCGGACCAATAGCCTGGTACAGTTGGAAAAGGAAGGTTGCGGCCATTTTGGAGCTTCCTCTCCCAACTGACATAACTGACAATGCACAGTAACATGAAGCCCAGCAGCACTTCCTGTTTACAGGTGGCCTGCAAGTTCATGAACCACCATCTTGTTTTAAAAAATTACCACATCATGAGTTAAAATATAGTACCGTATTTTTCGCCCTATAAGACGCACTTATTTTTCCCCAAAAGTGGGGGGGAAATGTCCGTGCGCCTTATCGGGCAAATGTAAAAAAAAAAAAAAAAACTCACCCGTTCCCGGCGCTCCCGCACTGTCTGCCACACAGCGAGAAGCCAGAGGAGCGGTGGGGGCTCTGTCCCGGTCCCGCCGCTGCAATCGCTGTCTTTTCAGGCAGCGATGACAGCGGCGGGGCCAGAGACAGAGCCCCTGCCGCTCCTCCATCTGCTGCCTCTTCCGGGCTCAGAGCACACGCGAGCACGAAGGTCTGGGCAGTGGGTGGGCGTGGCCTGCACCGGTGCAGGCCACGCCCACCCGCTGTCCGGACCTTCGTGCTCGCATGTGCCCAGGAACAGCAGATGGAGGAGCGGCAGGGGCTCTGTCTCTGGCCCCGCCGCTGTCATCGTTGTCTGAAAAGCCAGCACGTGAATGACAGCTCGTGAATGGGGTGGGCGTGGCCTGCGCCGACGCTGTGGCGCAGGCCACGCCCACCCCATTCACGGAGCCGGACGCTCGGCGCAGCGGTGTCAGCGGACAGGTGAGTTTAACTTTTTTTTTTTTATATATACATGGCGCCTGCCTATACTAATGGGGGGAGGGGGGTGGGAATGGGGGGAGGGGGGCCACACAGCCAATTCTAATGGGGGGAGAGGGGCCACACAGCCTATACTAACGGGGGGAGGGGGATGCCACACAGCCTATACTAATGGGGGGAGGGGGATGCCACACAGCCTATGGGAATGGGGAGAGGGGGATGCTACACAGCCTATGGGAATGGGGAGAGGGGGATGCCACACAGCCTATGGGAATGGGGAGAGGGGGATGCCACACAGCCTATGGGAATGGGGGATGCCACACAGCCTATGGGAATGGGGAGAGGGGGATGCCACACAGCCTATGGGAATGGGGGGAGGGGGAGGCCACACAGCCTATGGGAATGGGGAGAGGGGGATGCCACACAGCCTATGGGAATGGGGAGAGGGGGATGCCACACAGCCTATGGGAATGGGGAGAGGGGGATGCCACACAGCCTATGGGAATGGGGAGAGAGGGATGCCACACAGCCTATACTAATGGGGGGAGGGGGATGCCACACAGCCTATACTAATGGGGGGAGGGGGATGCCACACAGCCTATACTAATGGGGGGAGGGGGATACCACACAGCCCATGCTAATGGGGGGAGGGGGATGCCACACAGCCTATGCTAATGGGGGGAGGAGGATGCCACACTGCCTATGGGAATGGGGAGAGAGGGATGCCACACAGCCTATACTAATGGGGGGAGGGGGATGCCACACAGCCAATGGGAATGGGGAGAAGGGGATGCCCACAGCCTATGGGAATGGGGAGAGGGGGATGCCACACAGCCTATGCGAATGGGGGGAGGGGGATGCCACACTGCCTATGGGAATGGGGAGAGAGGGATGCCACACAGCCTATGCTAATGGGGGGAGGGGGATGCCACACTGCCTATGGGAATGGGGAGAGAGGGATGCCACGCAGCCTATACTAATGGGGGGAGGGGGATGCCACACAGCCTATACTAATGGGGGGAGGGGGATACCACACAGCCCATGCTAATGGGGGGAGGGGGATGCCACACAGCCCATGCTAATGGGGGGAGGGGGATGCCACACTGCCTATGGGAATGGGGAGAGAGGGATGCCACACAGCCTATACTAATGGGGGGAGGGGGGGTGCCACACAGCCAATGGGAATGGGGAGAAGGGGATGCCACACAGCCTATGCGAATGGGGAGAGGGGGATGCCACACAGCCTATGCGAATGGGGGGAGGGGGATGCCACACTGCCTATGGGAATGGGGAGAGGGGAATGCCACACAGCCTATGCTAATGGGGGGAGGGGGATGCCACACTGCCTATGGGAATGGGGAGAGAGGGATGCCAGACAGCCTATACTAATGGGGGGAGGGGGGATGCGACACATCCAATGAGAATGGGGGGAGAGGTGGATGCCACACAGCCTATGGGAATGGGGGGAGAGGGGGATGCCACACAGCCAATGGGTATAAGGGGAATGGGAGGGGGGGATGCCACACTAGGTATAGGGAGATTGGGATGGGGGCATGCTACACTGTCTATGGAATGGGGGCATCCCACACGGCCTATGGGAATGGGATAGGGGAATGCCACACTGTCTGTAATGGTGCGTTTTTGGTTTAAAATATTTTTTTTCTTATTTTCTTCCCCCAAATCCTAGGTGCGTCTTATGGGCAGGTGCGTCTTATGGGGCGAAAAGTACGGTAAATTCTTTTTTATGTGCAGCAATCTAAATTGCCCTAGGGAGGGATGCATATGAGCACTGTTTGTTATAATAGTCTGGTTTAAGTCATTTTTGACTGTTTGTCCTCTTAAAGCCCACGCGTGAAACAGATAATGCCCAATTCTGGCCTCCCTCCAGCCTCAACATGTTCTGTGAGCTACAGCTTGGGGATGCTGCTATATGAAATATACAGGCATAGTCAACTGACACTTACTGTTGGCACGTCTTGTGCTTGGTGAGCCTGCGATGATCCAATGTCTGCTCTGTGGCTCCCCTGATTATATGAAAATGGGGGCACAGTTGTTACATCTGGGTAGGCCACTGGCCTCAGAGTCAACACAAGTTGCACTAGCTCTTCTTTCTCTCGACATAGATCAGTGGGTATGTCTCTCATGGACAAATAATCTCGAAGTTCTTTCACTTTTAGTTTTAATAGCTCATCCCTGGCAAAATAAGTAGAGCGTATCCTCCGACAGAGATGACAAAGTGGTAAGCCATCATTTAATTGTTGTAGGCAGGATCCACAGAAGGTGTTCCTGCAATCCATGCACTGGGTCTGGAAAGATAAAAGACACAAACTAAATTATACATACTGACAACAGATACCGCATTGACAGGAACATACGTATAGGTGGCATCAATTCAAAAGGTGTTGCACACAAAGTGACCTCAAACCAATTGTTCACTATTGCTTGGAAACGGAATGACTGAGATTACAGACTATGCATTAAGCCACAAGACAAAAAAACATTTATGATAGCCAAGTCCAGTGTGTACGCTGCCTTGGCTATATCAAACAGTAAACACAACTGGTGACATCATGATTTGTGATAGTTAAACAAAACCGACTTGTCACCATGCGGGTCAGCAGGTCACCAAGCAAACAAAGACGGGTTTTACTACGGAAAGCTAGACATTTTAGGCTGCGGCACAGCTCATTGTTTTGGTCTTTGCAGTAGACAAAAGTTTTACAGTTTCAGGCATGACATTAAGAGTGGTACAGTGCATATGTGAGCAGGGCCAGTCACATTTTCAGCTAGCAAAATTGTGCTGAAATCTGTAAATCCAAGAAAAGCGCATTTTCCTGTATTTAAAATGTAAATTCCCAGAGCCACCAATAACGGAACTAATGTGTTTCAGGTAAGGTTAGAGAATAGAGGGAAAAACTTTCAACCCCCTTCTTTAAAAAAAAATATATATAGTATGGCATCATGTAAGTAATATTGTATTTTTAGGATTTAGGTTGCAAATACAAACAAGTAAAAATCTGTAATAGCACAATAAAATGATAATATAGGTTTCAAATGTAAAGCAGTGTCCAATAATACAATTCTGTGATTATTCACCTGTAGAATTGGTATTATGAGTATACAGTACGTCCTGCTCCAAATCTAATACTTACAGATGGGATATACTCCGCCAGATGGCGCTGGACTGCAGAGACATCGAAAATAGGCTCCTCCCGGCCCCTCAAATACCCAGGGACCTCCCACAAATCCTCAGCATTGAAAAGCAGTTAAGGAGAAGCCGGGAGCATTAAGCAATTCAATTATCAACTATAACAATGATAACAATCACCATACAGGGGATCCAGGAAAATGCAAACCAAGGGTGGGTTAGAGCAGGACGTACTGTATACTCATAATACCAATTCTACAGGTGAGTAATCACAGAATTGTATTATTCTTAGTATACAGTACGTCCTGCTCCAAATATAATACTTACAGTTGGGACATCCAATAGCAGTGTCCATAAAGTAGGGTGGGATCCCCAAGAAAAATCAGCAGCAGGCAGTTTAAACCACTGCCGCCTGCAGAACCTTTCGGCCAAAAACAGCATCAGCTGAGGCCCTAACATCAACCTTGTAAAACTTTGAAAAGGTATGAACAGAAGACCAAGTAGCGGCCTTGCAAACTTGTTCAACAGAAGCCTGGTGCTGAAAAGCCCAAGAGGCACCAATAGCACGAGTGGAATGAGCAGTAAGGCGGAAGGGAGGATTCTTCCCCTTAGCAGAGTAGGCCTGAATCACAGCCCAACGAATCCACTTGCTGATAGTAGACTTGGCAGGAGCCAAACCCTTCCTAGGACCAGAAGGGACCACAGAAAGAGCATCAGTTTTCCTGAAATGTGCAGTAGTCACCAGATAGTACTTCAGGCACCTAACCACATCCAAAAGAGTGCAAAGCCCTCTCCTTAGCATTGCTAGGATTAGGGCACAAAGAAGGAAGAACAATATTCTGATTCAAATGAAAGGCAGACACTACCTTAGGCAGAAAAACAGGTTTGAACGAAACACCACCTTTTCCTGGTGCCTCTCATAGTAGGGGGGCGGAATGGACAGCGCCGCCAACTCAGACACACGCCTGACAGAAGTGATAGCCACCAGAAACACAGCCTTGAGCGTAAGAATGGCCAAGGCAGCATCCTGCACAGGTTCCAAGGGGAGCACCCTGCAAGGCTGACAGAACCAAGTTCAAATCCCAAACAGGCACCATAGGTTTACGAGGGGGACGCACATGAGTGACCCCCTGGAAAAAAGTCCTGATCAGAGGGTGCTGAGAAAAGGACTTCTGGAAAAAAATAGCCAGGGCAGAAACCTGACCCTTCAGAGTACTGAGTTGGAGCCCCATCTCCAACCCATGTTGCAGGAACTCCAGAATCCTGGGAATAGAGAAGAAACGACAGGGAAGAGACTTAGACTCACACCAGTCAATGTAAGCACGCCAAACCCTGTAATAAATGGAAGAGGAAGACTTCTTCCTAGCTTTAATCAAAGTATCCACAACGGAGGAAGACAGCCCCTTCTCCATCAAGATGGAGGTTTCAGCAGCCAAGCCGTCAAAGCCAGAGTTTGTAAATTGGGATGGCGTAGTGAGCCCTGAGTGATCAGATCTGGCACCAAAGGAAGAGCGTACTGATCTACTGCCAGCTGTACCACGTCTGCAAACCACACTCTTCTTGGCCACCTGGGGGCCACCAGAATTGCTGGCACCCCTTCCAGAGCAATCTTGCGCAGAACCCTGCCCAGCAGGGGAATTGGGGGGAAGACATACAGGAACTGAAAGTCCTTCCATGACATTGCTAGTGCATCCGAGGTCAGCGCCAGAGGATACCTGGACAGAGAGACCAAAGCTGGAAGCTTGTGATTGTGGCGCGACGCAAACAGATCCACATCTGGTTGGCCCCAACGGTGACGCAGAGATTGAAACACCCTGCTGCATAGGGACCATTCTCCCTGGCGAGAGGTCCCCCTGCTCAGAGAGTCCGCCAGGTGATTTTCCACCCCCGGGATGTACACAGCTGAAATGCAGGGAACATTGGCCTCTGCCCAAGTCAGGATCAGAGACACTTCCTGGAGGGCCCCCTTACTCCGGGTCCCTCCCTGATGATTGATGTAGGCAACTGCCGTCTGGTTGTCCGAGCGCACCTGCACAGGCAGGCCCTGAAGATGAGTAGTCAAACGAGCCAGAACTAACCTGATCGCTCGCAGCTCCAAGACATTGATAGGTGTGTGGGCCCCCTATGGGCCCCACCTCCCCTGGAACCGCAGGGACTTCCACAAACCCCCCCAACCTGATAGACTGGCATCCGTGGTGACCGTCTCCCAGGAAGGGGCAAGAAAGGATCTGCCCCCCAACAGGTTCCTTGAGTCCATCCACCACAAGAGGGACCTCCTGACCAGGGGGGGGAGCACACAGACCCTGTCCAGGGACGCTGGGTCCTTGTCCCATACAGACAATAGGTGAAGTTGCAGAGGCCTCAAGTGGAACTGAGCATAAGGGACCGCTTCGAAGCACGCCAACATCAGGCCCACCAGCTGCATCCCCTGCCTGATGGAGGGATGGGGACAAGCTAGGAGGGACTGGGCCTGTGCAATCAGACTGTCCACCTTCTGCTGAGGAAGGAAGATCCTTGCTTGAACTGTATCCAGATTCATTCCTAGGAATGGAGTTACCAAGGAAGGGGGCAGTGAGGACTTGGGGTGGTTGATCACCCATCCAAATGACTCCAAAGTGGACACCACCAGCTGAGTATCCAACTCTGCCTGATGTAGAGACTGGGAAGTGATGAGTATGTCGTCCAGATAGGGAAGCACGCGGACGCCCTGACATCTGAGCAGAGACATCACGCCCGTCAGACCAGAGCCTGAAGATTGGGGCGACATAAGAAGGAGCCTGAAAAGGGCATAACTCCGCGCACTCCTGAGAGAGCGTACAGGTCCGCTGTCCTCAGCAGAAACATCTGCGAACCACAGTCCACTAGGCCACCCAGGGGCCATCAGTATCACGGGTCCCCTTATCAGCGCAATCTTGCGCAGAACCCCGCCAAACAGGATGAACGAAGAAAAGACATATAAAATAGAATGTCCAGACATAAAATTACTAAGCCCCCATGACCAGAGTCAGAATATTCTGGGGCAGTAAAAACAAGGGCAGAGCCCCTGTGATATTAACAGGACCCAACAGAGCCACCCTAGCTGGCTCTCAGAGGGACAACAGGATAGCACAACCTGCCACTGAAGGACGTCCATTGGAGCAAATACCACTGAGATGCAGGGAAGGTTGACCCCCACCTATATCAGGGTCAGACACCTACCAGGAGAATCATCCTGCTCCAAGTACCAGACTGATAATAAACACAAGCCACTGTCCTCCGACAGGCCAAGAGTCCCCAAATAGACAGGTCCTGAAGAGGAGTAGGCAGCAAGATAGAGCCAACTGAAGGCTCACAGCTTAAACAAAATCAGTAGGAAACTGGACCCTCCAAGCCGCGGGGAATTTCGGAAGAAACCCCCCCCCCCCCCCGCCATTCTGCAAGACTTGGTACCCAAGGTCTCCAACCACAGGAAGATGCAAGCCAAGAAAGGGGAGCCCCCTGACATGGTCCTGGAATTTAACCAGCTCAAGAGGAACCACCGTACCAAGTGGGAAGGAGCACAGACCTAACTCCAGGCGTGCCGTAACCCCAACCAGGAGTAATAACCTACTGTGCTGAAGAGCCCAAGGGCTCTGAATATAAGGGACAACCTCTGATCCGCCACCAACAGCCCCACCAGCTGCAATCCTGCTTGGTGAAAGTAAAGTGACAGCGAAGAGGGACAGAGCCCAGTAACTAGGAGTCCACATATTGCCAAGGAAGAAGGTTCAGGCCTGAACCGAATCCAAGGAATGGAGAAAGCGAATAAGGGACAATGAGGGATTGAGGTGACAGATCACCTGTCCAAATAACCCCCAGAGGACACCGCCGGCCGACTAACCCACTCGGCCTTCGTAGAGATTCGGAAGTAATGGGGGACTATCCGGTAGATCCTAGTGCAGACGTCCCACGGGCCTATCAGAGACATCACCCCCATCCGCGCCTTGGCGAGCAGCCTGGGAGCAGCAGAGAGGCCAAAAACAAGGCCTCAAACCACAGAGTTGGTCCTTCAACACTGACCTGTAAAGGTCTCGGAGTCCATAAGACACAGGGGAAAGTAAGAGGATCTTAGATCTCCACAGGTGGCAAGAGGCCCCCTTGCACAGGGCGCCTGTGGCCCAACACAGAGATACCCAGCAGGGACTAACTGTGAGTGTAGAATTCCCAAGCCTAAAATAGGCCAGCATGGCCCAGACTGTCTCATCCTTTTGATGGAGAGAGGAAAGGTTAACTTAGAGGCATCGCCTCAACGTGTTAAGGGCAACCTGCAAGCGAGCCCAGACCCTGCAGGCCGAGAATGGCCTGCACTAACTCCTGAAAAGAAACCAGGGACTAGAATCACCCCGACAACCTACGGAAAGGAACCGCCCGGGACGCTCTCGGACAGGAGCCAGGTGCTGAGGCAGTCCCCTCGCCCAGAAGGGCGAGGGCGTCCCTTCACGCTTGGGAGGTCTTGGCAGATTTGGACTTAGTCCTGCCAGAGGGCCCAGGGCGTTGCCTGCCTGCCCGCCCTGGGGTGGTAATCTATGCCGAAAAGTTGGAAACACACCTCTGGTTCGCGTTTGACACTAACTTAAGGAGGGGGAGGGGTGCCCCTGCCCCGAGGAGGCAGGGACAGCCTTCTGCGTAGGGGTGCCTTGCCCCTTTTTCCAAAAAGGTCCAAACGGGCCCCAAATAGGCGCCGTCCTCTGAAGGGAATGCCAGTAAGAGCCTTCTTTGTATCATCGTCTGCTCCCCACTGTCGCAGCCAAACCAGGCGGCGAATAGCTACCACGAGGGCAGAGGTTCTGGCACACATCTTAATGGTGTCGTCTAATGCCGAGAGGATAAACCTCACAAACACATCACAATCGGAGAGTGCATTAAAGACCTCCCAGGGGAGATCCTCAGGTTGGTGATCAAGTAGCTTCCTAATGAGGGTCCTAGCGGCCACCGCAGTGATGGCCGCGGCACAGACCGGGCACAGAGCCGTCCCTGCGCACGAAAAGGCGTGGGAAGCCAGTCTGTCAATGCGCCGGTCCTCAGCATCCCGAAGGGTACGGTAATAAGCAGTCATGAAGGGGGGGTTAGTAACCCCTATAATCGGTGCATCCACCTCGGGAGGTGCTGACCAGAAGTTAACCACCTCAGGGGGAAATGGGTACTTCCAATCCCAGACCCCTGGAACCCCTTTAAGTTTACAAGGCGATTCCCATTCTTTAGATATAAGAGCCTGGAAATGCCCCTGTTCCAGAAATTCCAAGCGCGGTGTCGCTGTATGGAAACTCTCCCTTCTATGCTTGGGAGCCTCTCCAGGAGGAGAGATTGACAACACTTCAAAGATCTTTACAAGTAGTTCATTGGTGTCACACAGGCCCCAGGAACCGGGGCCAGAATCATCACGGCTCCAAGGCCTCTCGTCCGAGGAGCCCGAATAGCTCACCTTCATCAGAAGGAGCAAGGTCCTGCAAAGCAGCAGACTCTTCATTATCAGTAGGAACCAGAGAACCAGGAGGCGGCAGGGGCCGCTTCTTCCCAGAGCCCATGCGCTCCGCCAAACTAGCTATCACCTGCTCAGCCGTAGGCAACCTGCGCGGCACGACTTGCTGGTCATCCCCACTCGAGTGCGACTCGTCAAGAGTGAGATTTAAGCACGGGGAGACAGGTGTATTGTAGCGAGGTGCCGCCACTGGCAAACCTGATTGCAGTGCCAGTGCCTGTTCAGCACACGGTCCGCAGACCCGTGCTCTGTCAGCATCAGCATGGGGCTGTCCACACGCTGCACACAGCCGGTCTTGTCCCCGAGGGACCCCGGATACATAATTCTGAGATGCCTCCATATGGTGATTATCTGAGCAATATGCCCGCAGGGATTTATGCAATAGGCAACCCTGGATGCCCCAAGACCCGCTAGGAATGTGGGAGAATTTTTTATATGAACCCTCTATAATATATGTCAGGCCGGGAGAAGCCACCGAAATCTTGGCGTCTGAAAGACATAAAGCAAATAAGGGGGGGTGTCAGAGCCATGCGCAGCTGAACAAAAAGAGCATAGAAACAAAACCGCCCAGGAGGGCACTTACATGACCAAGGGAAGAGGAGGATCGCAACCACGCGCGCGAAGACCATCAAAATGGCGCCAAGCGAACCTCGAGGGGCGGGCCCGCTCTGGCCATGACGCAGGGCGCGTCACGCCAAGTCCCCGCCTCCCCCAAAGAGCGCGAAGGCTCCAAATGGCGGTAACGCCAATGACAAGCAGTCAGTTTATGCTTATGCTAAGGAAAACATCAAAACCAGTGAATGATGCTGCGGCTCAGGCCGCGCACTACAGTAAAGGAAAGATGCAGACGCGCGCAACCTGACAAGAGGTTATGTGGAACAGGGAGCGCAGCTCTGACACCCATAATTGTAAGGGCTGGTATATGAACTCACAATACCTTGCCTCATAATCAGCACACTAACCAGTGAACCAAAACACTTGTTCAAGACAAGACAACGGCCATAAACGTGTAAAACATTGCGCTGAGACCGCCACACGCATACCCCCCCCTTTCTTTTCCCCCGAGCTACGGGGGAAAACGAGGGAGAAGGCGACCCTTCACCCAGGGTTCATTGCTACAAGGAGCACGGGGCAATAGTGCGGGAGGGGCATCTATTGGAGGCTCACCATCGGCCTAAACCGCCTACCCTATGGTGGGGGGACTGCGGTGGAGCGTAGCTCCGTGAGCACACATGGTGCTGCCTACCTTCACCCGACCCGCGCAGCCCGGGCTGGGAGGCACATCTGTATGGAAGAGGACGGGTGGTAGTAGTCCTGCAGGGCCGCAGGCTGTAAAAGCCCCGCTCACCTGCGAGAGAGTGATATTTCATGTCTTCGCAGTCAGCACTGCAGAGAAATCTGGGGATTTGTGGGAGGTCCCTGGGTATATGAAGGGCCGGGAGGAGCCTGTTTTTGCATATCTGCAGTGAACAGCGCCCTCTGGAGGAGGATTACCCACATGTAATTATTATATATGGAGCAGGCTGTACTGTATGCTTAGAATAGAATAAAGACATGTGAAAGTTGAAAGCACAGACTTCATAACCTACATATCTATACACATACACCCCCCCCCCCCCTCTTTTCCCCCGAAGACTATAAGGAGGATGAGGGAGGACGGCGGCCACTTAAATAGGGCCTACCGACAGACAGGGGCAAGGGGCAATAGTGCGGGAGGGGCATCCCATAGAGGCTCACCATAAGCCTGAACCGCCTACCCTTTGGTGGGGGATTGCGGTGGAGCAGCGCTCCTAAGCACCTGACAGCGGTGCTGCCTACCTTCACCCGACCAGCGCAGCCAAGGCTGGGAGGCATATTATTAGTGGAACAGGTGGGAATAGTCCTACAGGGCCGCAGGTTAATAACCCCGCTCACCTGCGAGTAAAGAGCCAATTTCTCGTCCTTCGCAGCCAGACTGCAGAGAAATTCTGGGGATTTGTGGGAGGTCCCTGGGTATTTGAGGGGGCCGGGAGGAGCCTATTTTCGATGTCTCTGCAGTCCAGCGCCATCTGGCGGAGTATATCCCAACTGTAAGTATTAGATTTGGAGCAGGACGTACTGTATACTAAGAATAATACGAAGATAATACAAATAATACAGAGTGAGCGGAAAATATGGGTGCATCTTATGGGACGAATGTGTGTGTCTGAGGAGGGAGAGCAATGAAGGACCAGTGGGCAGGAAGCAGTTAAACTTGCTCCCTGGCTGTGGGTCCTCTAATGCGCAGACACACACACACATATAACATACATACAAAGACCCTTACTAGTACCTTGATAGTGCTCCCGCACTGCCGCTGATCAAGTTCCTAGCTCCAGCAGGGGGTGTAGCCTATGTACAGCCAGTGTACTTGGCTTGTAAGCTGTAGGCAGCAGTAAATGTGGCAACCAAGGAGTGAAGAACTTTGCAACTTTTGCCAGGGCCAGCCAATGGCTGCTGAAAACCTGTACTGTCAAGCCAATCAGGCTTTACTGGTCATTGAACACAAAGTCCAACAACATGAAAGAAGCACTCTTCAAGAAGATTCAAGTCAAGAAAAATACAATTCTGTGAAATACTCACCTGTAGAATTGGTATTATACGCATACAGCACGTCCTGCTCCAGATATAGTAATTACATGTGGGTAATCCTCCGCCTGAAGGCGTGTTCACTGCAGACATGTAGAAAACAGGCTCCTCCCGGCCCTACATATACCGAGGGACCTCCCACAAATCCCCAGCATTGAAAAGCAGTGAGAAAGAGAAGCCGGGAGAAACCAACCACCCAGAAAATGGCAATAATATCAATGATAACAATCACCATACAGGGGATCCAGAACAACGTGAAACCAGGGTGGGGTGGAGCAGGACGTGCTGTATGCGTATAATACCAATTCTACAGGTGAGTATTTCACAGAATTGTATTATTCTAAGCATACAGCACATCCTGCTCCAGATATAGTAATTACATGTGGGACATCCAATAGCAGTGTCCATAAAGTGGGGTGGGATCCCCTTGAAAAAGGCACAGCCAACAGTAAAAGCGCTGTCACCCGCAACCATGCTACCAAGAGCAACGAGAGCAATGCTCTAACCTCAACCTTTGAAACCTTGTAAAGGAAGAACTGAACACAAGCAGCGGACTAGCCAGCTTGCTCAACAGAACCTAGTGCTGAAAGGCCAAAGCCAAGCACAAGTAGTAAGAGAACAAAAAATCAAGACAGAAGAAGAATCTTCCCCTAAAAGAAAAGGCCAGAGTAACAGCCTAACCATGCTATTGCAAAAGAGGGTAGCCATGGCAACCTTAGAACTCTCCCCATCGGGGAATATGAACCCTGGTCTCAGGCGAGACCGGCAGGAATACTGAAAAACAACACAACAATACTCAGCAAGAGCCGAAACGTTTACTCTAGGCTCAGAAGGACAAAACCAACCGAGTAAGACTAATCCAAAGGGCACCTACACCCGTGGAGGCAAACAGATCCGGTACTTAAGGATGGAGACACCAATAAGCCCCAAAGGGCATAATCCCTACCAGGGACAAGAGAAAGTCCAGGAAAATCCCCAACACCTGTAGAGGGATACAGATCCCTTTAGCTCATAGTAATCAAGACAATAGCCCAGAGGCCGGAGGGTCTGGAATAAAGGAGAATAAAAACACCGCCTGGACCCAAACTCGGCGTAAGGCGGAGCATCCCCACCTCATGGTGTACAGATATATAAACAAATATATATATAATGACTAGGACCGCTAACAGAGCCATCCTTTATGGCACACTTCTGACTGGAGCAACCGCCCCAGAAGAGCGATATGAGGGAAGGAACAGGTCAGACAAGAACCTGAATAAGACCCAAGGGAACCCTTAGCAGGGCATCAGGATAAGTAATCCCCCCAAAGGGGAGCATAAAATTTCCAGGGGAATGCACCTAAGCAACCCCTGAGGAATGCTCAACACAGAAGATTGAACTAGACTTCTGCAGTAGGCGAACAGGGCAAGCCCTGAAAACCTTAAGGGAACTGAGTTGGGGAGCCAACTTCAACCGTGCAGTAATAACGCTAGGACCCAGGGAACGGAGAACATCCCGCAGGAGAGAGAGACAGTCCAAACAAGGCAAATTAGAACAACATCCAACATAGCCGGCAGAAAAGGGAGAAGAAGAGGAGGGAGCTAGGCCTAGCCCTCCAATAGAGACAAGACACCCAGAGATAACCATCTCCAATAGGGTGAAGAGCAAACCGTCCAATCGCCTAAAAGGCCTGTAGATAGGGGCGACA
Source organism: Gastrophryne carolinensis (assembly GCA_027917425.1). Taxonomy (NCBI): domain Eukaryota; kingdom Metazoa; phylum Chordata; class Amphibia; order Anura; family Microhylidae; genus Gastrophryne; species Gastrophryne carolinensis. The sequence goes on along the minus strand of CM051236.1, from coordinate 242,922,601 downwards.
TAGTAAGGAGCCTGAATAGGCAGAACAGCCCTCGTGAGAGAGCATACAGGACGACTGTCCTCAGCAGAATCTGCGAACCACACCCCACTGGGCCACCCAGGGCCCCAGCGTAACGGTTCTCCCTTTCTACAGCAATCTTGTGCAGAACCCCGCCTAGCAGGGTGAAAGAAGGTAAGACATATAGAATATAATATTCCTGACAGAAAGGCAATACTAGGCCCCCATGACTAAGGCCAGAGAGTTCTGGGACAATAATCCAGGGCAGAGTCCCTGTAATAGCAACGGGGCCCCACAAGGCCACACCAGTAAGGACTCAGTGAGACACTAGAATAGAACCTCCTGCCACAGGAGGACAGCCATCGAAGCTAATACCAATGAAGTGCAAGGAATGTAAACCCCCACTTAGATCAGAACCAGAACCTTCTTGAAGGATCAACCTGTTCCGAGACCTTCACAGATAAAAAGGACAGGCCACTGTCCTCAGACTGACCGAGAGTCCCCAAAAAAAGACCTGAAGAGGAGTAGTCCAGCAAATTAGAGCCCACCAAAGGCTCACTGTGTCAATCCAAAAAACAGAATGAAAATGGACCCCCTAAGGGGCCTCCCTTAGGAATCACGGGGGGTTTCAGAAGAAATAAATCCCCCCCAGTCAACCTGCAAGACTTGGTACCCATGGTGACCATCTACAGGGAGAAGCAAGAAGGAAGGGAACGGTCCCAGACATACTCCTTGAATTTACAACCTCAAAAGGAACCCCCTTAACAAGGGGGAAGCGTACTGACCTAGTTCCAGGGGTGCTGGAACCCTGTCCAGGATAAGTAACTAAGTAACCTAAGGTGTCGCAGGGCCCAAGGGCTTCTGAGAATAAGGGACTGCATCTGGGCCGCCACCAGCAGGCCAACCAGCTGCAAGGTGAAGGTAAGGTGACATCAAAAGAGGGCAAAGCCCTTTCCATAATAAGTCCACATTTTGAAGAAGGACGGCTCTAGCATGAACCAAATCTAAATGCTACCCCGTAGGGAGACACCGAACCAGGGGACACTAAGTAAGTGAGGTGCCTGAGCACCAATCCAAAAGACTCCCAAAGGAGCCACAAGTCAATAGCCAACACGGCCTGACGCAGAAATTGGAAATGAAGAAAGACAATCAAGTAGAACCTAGCGCAGACGCCACACGGACACGTCCAAGACATCACTCTCACACTCGCCTTGGTGAGCCGTCTGGGAGCAGGAGAGGAACCAAAAACAAGACCCCAATCCGCAGAGATGGTCCTTCAATACTGGCTAGTAATGGCCTCGGTGTCCTGAAGGCACAGGAGACCAAAAAAGGATCGTAGATCCTCACAGGCATCGAGAGGCCCAATGGACAAGAGCGCCTGCGGCCCAACAGATAGATACCATGTAGGAAGTGCCTGTGAAGGTATAACTGCAAGGTCCATAAGGCCAGCCCGGGTCAGACTGCCTCATCCCAGAAGGAAAAGGTAACGTGGATGCAATCACAAGTCAAGGGCCAACCTGTAAGAGAGCCCAGACCCTGCAAGCCGAACTCGGCCTGCCTCAACTCCCGAAGGGAAAACAGGGACTAGAAGAACCCTGACAACCTCAGAAAGAGACCGCCCAGCAAACTCCATTCTGCATCCAGGGGGACTACCTCCTGTAACAACCTGAAAGAAGCCTGGCGCCCTGCGATAGGAGCCAAGTGCTGCAGCAGTTCCCTCGCCCAAAAGGGCAAGGGCATCCCTTCATGCTTGTGCGGTTTTGGCAGATTTGGACTTCGCCCTGCCGGAGGTCCCAGGGCGTTGCCTGCCCCCCCTGGGGCGGCCCTCCACTCCAAAGAGCTGGAAGCACACTTCTGGTTCGTGCTTGACACTAACGTAGGGAGGGGGAGGGGTGTCCCTGCCCCTAGGAGGCCGAGGCGCGAGGATGCCTTACCCTTTTTTCCAAAAAGGTCCAAACGGGCCCCAAATAAGCGTCGTCCTCTGAAAGGAAGTCCAGTAAGAGCCTTTTTAGTATCGTTGTCAGCCCCCCACTGTCGCAGCCAAGCAGGCCGCGAATAGCTACCACAAGAACAGAGGTTCTAGGGCACATCTTAATAGTGTCATCCATCGCTGAGAAGATAAACCTCACAAAAACCTCACAATCGGAAAGTGCATTAAAGACCTCCCAAGGGAGATCCTCGGGCTGGTGATCAAGTATCTTCCTAAGAAGGGTCCTGACGGCCACCGCCGTGATGGCCGCGGCACAGACCGGGCGCCGAGCCGTCCCTGCACACGAGAAGGCGTGGGAAGCCAGTTTGTCAATGCGCCGGTCCTCAGCATCCCGAAGGGTACGATGAGTAGAAGCCAGGGTGGATAAAAATCAATGTTTTTTTTAAAAAAAGCAAAAAAATCGGATTTTTTTGATTTAAATCGGATTTTTTTTAATAAACTGCTTTTTGAGGAAAATATTTTACCATCCAAAGGTTCTTCCATCATGAGATAAAGCTGAGTTGTTTAACTCAGTAGAATAAAGGCTGTATATGTGTAACATTCACAATACCATGCTCTTCCAGAGGTTTCTGTAGGATTAGTGGGCAGTTTCTCTCTATATTATCACAGACGCTCGCTTTACTTACGCAGGTCTCAAAACTGAATTTGACTCCGCAGAGGTCCCAGCCTCTTCTTCACAGCAAAAATGTTACAACATGAACAGAGTTGAGAAAAAGACCTTAATCCTATTGTTCTACAAACCTATGACTAGTGAGCTACAGAGGACAGCAGGGACAGTAGTATTTAAGTTTTTCATGTGTCGGCTGGGCTGACAGTCTAAGTTTCTTAAAATATATATATATTTTGTTTAGCCAAATTAGTTAACAAAACATGGATGTTTGTTTAAGCAAATAATGCTGTAATGTTATTGTTTCAGTTGAATAAATCTATTTAAATTGTTATTAAGGTCAGGATTATTTTTCTCCTTCCTAAGTACAACAGAACAGTGGTGTCCAAATATGAATGATTAACCCATTAAACTGGGGAGAAAAAAGTAATATAAAAAGTGATTCTAAAAATCTTCATCTACTTGCATGTTAAAATAGCAAGAACTAGTTTAGGTAGAAACTTTGATTTAAATCACTGATTTAAATCAAGCCTTGCTGACTAGTGATTTAAATCGTGATTTAAATCGTGATTTAAATCGTGATTTAAATCAGTTAGATTTAAATCAAATCCACCCTGGTAGAAGCTGTCATGAAGGGAGGGTTAGCAACCCCAATAATAGGTGCATCCACCTTGGGAGGGACTGACCAACAGTCAACCACATCAGGGGGAAAAGGGTACTTCCAATCCCAGACCCCCGGAACCCCTGTAAGTTTACAAGGTGATTCCCATTCCTTAGATATAAGAGCCTGGAAATGATCCTGCTCCAGAAATTCCAAGCGGGGCGTCGCCGTGTGGAAACTCTCCCTCTTGCGCTTGGGAGATTCTCCCGGAGGAGAGATGGATAGTACTTCAAAGATCTTAATGAGTAATTCATCAGTGTCTCACAGGCCCCAGGAACCAGGGCCAGAATTGTCACGGCTCCAAGGTATCTCGTCTGAGGAACTGGAACCTGAGAAAAGTTCACCTTCATCAGAAGGATCAAGGTCCTGCATAGCAGCAGACTCTTCAGTTTCAGCGGTAAACATAGAACCAGGAGGCGTCAGGGACAGCTTCTTTCCAGCGCCCAAGCGCTCCGCCAGACTAGACATCACCTGCTCAGCCGTAGGTAGCCTGCGCGGCACCACCTGCTAGTCATCCCCGTTTGAGTGCGACTCCTCAGGAGTGAGATTTAAACACGGGGAGACAGGTGTATTGAAGCGAGGTGCAGCCCCTGGTAAACCTGATTGCAGGGCCAGTACTTGTTCATCACACGGTCCGCAGACCCGTGCTCTGTCAGCATCAGCATGGGGTTGTCCACACGCAGTACACGGCCGGTCTTGTCCCCGCGGGACCCCGGACCCATAATTCTGAGATGCCTCCATATGGTGATTATCTAAGCAATATGCCAGCAGTGATTTATGCTGTAAGCAACCCTGGATGCCCCAAGACCCGCTAGGAATGTGGGAGAATTTAAATGTGAACCCGTTTAAGATATATATCAGGCGGGGAGATGCTACCGGAATCTTGGCGTCTGAAAGACATAAGGAGAAGAATGGGTGTCAGAGCCATGCGCAGCTGGAAAAACATATAAAAAGGAGTCACCCGCGAGGGCACTTACAGACCAAGGAAGGAGGGGAACCGCCACCACGCACGCGCGTGAAGATCAACAAAATGGCGCCCAGCGAACCTCGAAGGGCGGGCTCGATGCTCGGCCGTGACGTGGAGCGCGCCAATTCAAGTCCCCCGCCCAGCTAGAGGGAAGCGAGAGACGCGGCCGCGTCTCGCGCATGCGCCGTTGGATCGCCGGTAAGGATTGTGGGCCTCCTGGGGGGTTCCTCCCCGCGGGACATCCCGATTTCGGATGCCCCGCGGGGAGGGATCTGATCGGTCCGGGAATCTTATAGATTCCCGGGCCGATCCCCCCTGGGTGTTGGTCCACTTTAAGGATTCGTAGAAAAACCGTTACATCTAGTAAGGAAAAGGTGCCACAGCATCTAGACGACGCAGCAAACTATGTATAAGACATACGGCGGCAGCCGAAAACCGACTAACGAGCAAGCAGCGCGGCTCTGACATCTCAATGTTAATGAAGGGCAGAAATAAGGCCATAAGCGTTACATACTGGTACACTGGGACCGCCACACACATACCCCCCCCCCTTTCTTTTCCCCCTAACTAGTTGGGGAAATGAGGGAGGATGGCGACCCTTTACACAGGGTCCAGCACTACCCGGGGTACGGGGCAATAATGTGGGAGGGGCATCCACTAGAGGCTCACCATCAGCCTAACCGCCTACCCTATGGTGGGGGATTGCGGTGGAGCATGGCTCCGTTAAGCACACACGGTGCTGCCTACCTTCACCCGACCAACGCAGCCCAGGCTGGGAGGCATATTCTTCACAAAGAGGACGTGATTCATGTCTTCGCAGTTCAACACTGCAGAGAAATCTGGGGATTTGTGGGAGGTCCCTCGGTATATGTAGGGCCGGGAGGAGCCTGTTTTCTACATGTCTGCAGTGAACACGCCCTCAGGCGGAGGATTACCCACATGTAATTACTATATCTGGAGCAGGACGTGCTGTATGCTTAGAATAGTGCTGATCAATAACCATGTATCCACTCTGTAGTGTAGCTAATAGAACAAGAAGACACGCCACATGGCAAAGAAACAACTAGCATTTAGGGTACTTCTAGTAATATACATCTCTTGTAGTGCATCTAGAGTTGCTGCATCCCATTACTCTCTAAGGTTTGCCAGAAGGTGGTTGGGTATTTGAGAGCAGTTAACCACTGGGGCCCTATAAATATCACACACAACAGATGTAAAGTCAGGTAGCATTAGATATCCCAAAGCAGTGTGTAGGGGATAGTCTATCCCGGCAACAAACTCCTTAAAGCGGTCCTCCACTCTGAATAAGAGTCTATCTTATATGTTTGTCACATCCTGAACATACAGATTGCTCACATTAAAAATCATCCTACCGGTATCTACTGCATGTTATGAGCCTTTAAACATCCAAGATGGCGGCTTATGGGACATCAGGCAGCCTGCAAACAGGAAGTGCCTTCTGACTGTGCTGCTCTGCATTCTGGGACTGCTGACCTTTTCCTGACCCCAGCTCTGTTCAGTCTGAGCAAAGCACAGCTGTAACCCGTCCCCCTGTACTTTATCCCACTCTCCTCTCCTCAGTAAATGTGAAGCTTCTGAATCAAAATGGCGGCGCCCGTATCCTAAAGTCCTTAACAGAGTTGCAGCCCAGTGGGGAAAAGAATAAGTAAGTAAGTGACTAAACTAAACTTAAAAATATATTAATTTTAGGTGCTGGGGAATCGCTTTTTAAGGGTTTGCGCTTTTCAATAAATCATGATGAAGGTCCAGTTTAAAAAAGCTTTCTGGATTACTTCCAGAAAGATGAGCCTACTACAACAAGCTGGGTTTGCGGGGGATATTTCAAATGTAAAGGCTTGTTTTGTTTTGAAGTGCAAGGTGTGCACTTTATCTGCAGGGCTACAATTTAAAGTAAAATTACACTTACGCGCATGCTTTACTTTGGGTGTTTGGCAACTCTTCCCATGTTGGGTATTGTTCTGTTCGGGGGACGTTGCTTTGTCAGATTCAACTTGTTACATTTTTTTTTTTTTTTAGGAAAATGTGACTTTGATTCTGCTTTTCTTTGTTGCATGGCACGGCCTGCTTCGGTATTCATAACAGTTGGGTTATTCCGCCACGAGGTGGCGCAGTGTACGGCAGAAGAGCTGTGGCATCTCCCGGCCCCCTATAAAAATGGGATTAACCATAAGAGTTCCCAGTGTTTCCTCTGCAGTGAAACTGTGAAGATAGAAGATGTCTCTCTCTCTGTGCGTAGGTGAGCGGAGCAACCAAGCCTGCGGCCCTGCAAGTCTATTTCCACCCGTTTCTGGACCCTCTCTGCCTTCCAGCCTCGGCTGGCAGATTGGGTGAGGGTAGAAGAGCACTAGGGTCAAGTGCTTCGGGAGCGCTGCTCCAAGCCGCAGACCATGTTCCACAAAGGGTAGCCGGCTATAGGCTTTATGGTGAGCCTAATAGAGATGCGGAGTTCCTGTCCTGGCTTCTGAGGGGGTGAGTGTTTTGGGGACTTTTTCTTCAGGCCCCCCCCCCCTGGCCTGCATACATGCCGCTGCTTTTCGTCTCTCTCCCCCCCCCTCTGACTTTTGTTCGGGGGGGCGGGTGTTAGCGGCGAGTGGTGTTAGTTGTGGTGTATTTGTTTACAGTGTGCTTTTTGGTGTTTTTTAGCCGCCGCGTCGCTTTGTACTGCGCTCCGCGGCGGGTGGAGCTATAACCTGTGGCGTTTTTGCTTAGTCATGGCGCCGGCGGGGTCACGTGGGCGCCGTTTTTGCGCTCTTCGGGGGGGTGGATGAAGCGTATACGCGTCGTCCCCCTGCGGCTCGCCCCTCGAGGTACATCTACCGGCGACATTTTGGATTAGCTGCGCGTCTGGATTTCTCCCTTTCTGGCTGCAGCGTTGTATCCCCCAGCGTGTCGCTTCATCTAGCTGTCTGTGGATTGGTGACCCTGCGGTGTCCTTGGTCCGTGAGTCCCCCTTGGGTTTTTTTTTATTGGTCTCATGGGGCATGTGTTGCGGGATGCTCATGTGTCGTTTTTACTTATGTCTTTTAGGAGGGATACCAGTGGGTTGTGGTTTCTCCCGGCTCTACTTCTTCCTCCCCCTCATCTCCCCCTTTACTGACTTCTGGGGTGCATCCCGTGGGAGGGCATCCCGGGTGGCTTTTGTATTAGCCTTTGCCCAGTGCTGGCCTATTGCGCCTGTATTAATCACCATATTGAGGCTTCTGGGGATAGCATGCTTGGGGGCCCTTCGGGGCAATCCCAGCTGTGTGCCATGTGTGGGGTATCTCCTGTGAGTGACAGTGTTAGGGTGTGCGTGCCGTGCGCCCAAAGTGTCCTTGTGCTCCAATCTGGTTTGCCTGCATCGCTTCCCAGCTCTGCGCCGCCTTCGGAGTCGCCTACCCCCCACTCCTGCAATTGGCCCCCAGTGAGGGGGATAATAGCAGGGGGTCACAGTCTTATTTGGCACTTCGTGTGGCCAACATTGAGAGACAGCTTGCCAGGCCTGTTCCTAGGAAGGCCTCTGGCAATAAGCAGCACCTGACTTCCACTCCCTCACGCTCCATAGAGGAGTATGAGGAGTTTGATGCCACTGGTGGACGTTATTCCCTAGAGGAAGGGGAACTGTTCCAGGACTCTGACTCCTCTGGGGACCAGCAGGAGGGTTGCGATAGTGACCCTGGGTCTGCGTCCGGGAAGGAATCATGGTACCCTGAGGACACTGATAATTTGCTGTCTCACATTTTTGAAATTTTGCACATTGCTCCCCCTGAGGTGGCTAAGAAAAAGCAAGGTGAGTTCTTTCGCCCTGATAAACAGCATCTTAAGTTCCCTGAGCAGGGACATTTCACTACTATGGTGCTTAAGGAGTGGGAACATCCTAACAGGCTGCCCGCTGTGCCCAAGGGATTGGATAAGAGGTATCCCTTTCCTGCTGATTTAAGGAAGCGGTGGTCATGTCCCCCTAAGGTGGACGCTCCCGTGCTAGGTCTGTCCAATACTTCGGTCATGCCTTCCCCTGACACTACCACTCTGAGGGACAGCGAGGACCGGCGCATGGATCAGCTGGCCTGCCATGCTTTTACTTGTGTGGGGGCTGGAATGCGCCCGGCCTGTGCTGCTGCCATTACAGCTATTGCACTTAAGAAACTGCTCAAGTGTCTATGTGATGGCACTATGGCTGGTAGGAGGAGGGAGGATTATAGGGCCCTCTTGCTTTTCTCTGATTTTGTTGCATTTATCCTTACTGCCATGGATGATGCTGTGAGGCTGGGCGGTAGGGCCTCTGCACTTTTGGTTGCTATGCGCCAGTCTGGTTGCGCCAGTGGGAAGCTGACGCTGCTGCTAAGAAGGCTCTCACTGGACTCCCTTTTGCGGGGCTGCGGCTCTTCGGTAAGCATCTTGATGTTTTACCCAAGGATGGCAGACTGCCTCAGCATAGGAGGCAGTCCTGGCCCTTTCGGGGGACCTCAGTCTCCATCCCCTCCCTTCGTACTACCAGGGGAGGCAGTGGCTCCCTCTTCTCAGGTAGCCGCAGAGATTCTTGGGGCCGGGGCAGATCCCGTGGTTGTCCAGGTCTCTCCTGGGGTTCCAAGCCCAAACCCCCTCCCAAGGCCCCTCAGGCATGATGGGGCGCCCTCACCCATCCGGGTGGGGGGACGGCTTCAGCTCTTTGCTCACGTCTGGAGGCTCCACGTCTCCAGATAGAGTTTGCAGCCTGGCCGCCCCCAAGATTCATCAGATCCCGGATGTCTTTAAGCCCCCTGTCAGCTCAAGGGTTACTTTTGGCGGTTCAATGCCTGCTGGAGTCAGGGGTTGTCTGCCAGATACCTTACCAGGAACAGGGTCAGGGGTACTATTCCAATATTTTTACGATCCCCAAAAAGGACGGCTCTCTGAGGCCCATTCTGGACTTAAAGGGTCTCAACAAGTTTGTCAGATTCAAGCATTTTCGCATGGAGACACTACACTCTGCTGTCAGTACCCTTCGCCCGGGCGACTTCATGACCACCGTGGACATCAAGGATGCCTATCTTCATGTGCCTATCTTCCCAGGTCATCAGAGATTTCTGAGGTTCGCGCTGGAGGATCAGCATTACCAGTTTGTAGCTTTACCCTTTGGTATCACCTCGGCGCCTCGGGTGTGATGGCTCTGCTACGGAACCAGGGCATTCGCGTCCTTCCTTACCTGGACGACATCCTTATTGTGGCCCAGTCCTTTCATCAGGCCGAGCAGGACACCCGGGTGGTGACCTCCACTCTGCAGTCCTTCGGCTGGATGATCAACTTTCCCAAATCTTCACTGTCCCCGTCCTTGGTGAGGTCCTTTCTGGGCATGACACTAGATACCTCTCAGGTCAAGGTGTTCCTTCCTCAGCTAAAGGTGGAGGGCCTTCAGAAGCAGGCACGGGCTCTGCTCTTGTGTCCTCATCCCTCCATCTGTCTGGGGATGCAGTTGGTGGGATTGATGGTGTCCTGCTTCGAGGCGGTCCCCTTTGCTCACTTTCACATGAGACCTCTGCAGTTGCACCTCTTGTCAGTCTGGGATCGGGACCCTGTTTCCCTGGATCAGGAATTTGCTCTATCTCCTCTGGCCAGACAGTCCCTTTCGTGGTGGCTGGTCTCAAGGAACCTTCTGGGGGGCAGGACTTTCCGGCCCCCGTGCTGGGAGACGGTCACCGCAGATGCCAGTCTGACAGGCTGGGGGGGCTTTTGGGGGTCTCTGAAGTTCCAGGGTCGGTGGGGACCACAGAAAGCCCATGCTCCCATCAATGTACTGGAACCGAGGGGGGATCAGGTTGGTTCTTTCTCAGCTGACCACACACCTTCGGGGCCGGGCTGTTCAGATTCGCTCAGACAACCAGACGGCGGTTGCCTACATCAACCATCAGGGAGGGACTCGGAGCAAGCGAGCCTTCAAGGAAGTGTCTCTGATACTGTCTTGAGCAGAACAGAATGTTCCTTGCATCTCAGCGGTGTACATTCCAGGGGTGGAGAACCAGGTGGCGGACTCCCTGAGCAGAGGGATGTTTCGTCTGGGGGAATGGTCCCTCAACAACCAGGTGTTTTTCTCCCTGTGTCACCGCCGGATGTGGACCTGTTTGCGTCCCGTCACAATCACAAACATCCCAAGTTTGTCTCCCTGTCACAGGATCCTCTGGCCTTCGCCACGGATGCACTGGCTATGTCTTGGACGGAGTTTCGGCTTCTCTATGTATTCCCTCCGTTCCCTCTACTGGGCAGGGTCATGCGCAAGATAGCCCAGGAGGGGGTGCCAGCCATCCTGGTGGCCCCCTGTTGGCCAAGGGTGTGGTTCGCAGACGTTGTGAAGTTGGCGGTAGATCAGTACGTCTTGCCCAAGGATCCAGATCTTCTCACTCAGGGGCAGCTACGCCATCCCAATTTACAAACGCTGGCTTTAACGGCTTGGCTGCTGAAACATCCATCTTGATGGAAAAGGGGTTACCTGCCCCTGTTGTGGATACCATGATTCGGGTTAGGAAGAAGTCCTCGTCCTTCGTCTATTACAGGGTCTGGCATGCTTACATTGCCTGGTGTGATTCCAAGTCTCTTCGCTGTCGGGTTTTTTCCATCCCCAGGATTCTGGAATTTTTGCAACATGGTTTGGAATCCGGCCTTCAACTTAATACTCTCAAGGCCCATGTCTCAGCTCTGGCAATTTTTTTCCAAAGATCCTTTGCCAGTCACCGGTTGGTTAAAACCTTTTTCCAGGGTGTTACTCATGTGCGTCCACCTCGTAAGCCTATGCTACCAGTCTGGGACTGGAATCTGGAGTTGTCTGCTCTGCAGGGTCCTCCCTTGAAGCCTATTCGTGGGGCTGCCTTGCCGATTCTGACTCTTAAAGTAGCCTTTTTGGTGGCTATCACTTCTGTCAGGCGAGTTTCTGAACTGGCGGAGCTTTCCATCAAACCTCCTTATTTTGAGCGGCATCAGGAAAAGGTGGTGTTTCGGCTTAAGCCGGATTTCTTGCCTAAGGTCGTGTCTGCCTTTCATCTCAATCTGGACATTGTTTTGCCCTCATTGTGTCCTAATCCTGCTAATTCCAAGGAGTTGTCGCTGCTGATGCTCTTTTGTTCTCACTTCTGGACCTAGGAAGGGTTTGTCTCTGGCTAAATCCACTATCAGCAAGTGGATCCGTCAGGCGGTGGTACAAGCCTATTCTGCTAAGGGGAAGGAACCTCCCTTCCGCCTTACTGCTCATTCCACTTGTGCTATTGGTGCCTCTTGGGCCTTTCAGCACCAGGCTTCTGTTTAACAAGTTTGTAAGGCCGCAACTTGCCTCTTCTGTCCATACTTTTTCAAAGTTTTACAAGGTTGATGTTAAGGCCTCAGCGGATGCTGCTTTTGGTCGCAAGGTGCTTCAGGCGGTAGTGACTTGAACTGCCGGCCGATACTCATTGGGGATCCCACCCTACTTTTGGACACTGCTTTTGGATGTCCCAACTGTTAGGAATCTGAAGCAGGCCGTGCCATGCAATAAAGAAAAAAGCAATTCTGTGAGTACTCACCTGTAGAATTGTTTTTGTTCTTGCGTGGCACGGCCTGCTTCGACCCACCGTTGCTATCGTTATTCTTGGTTGCCTCTTTATGGTGATTGTTCCAAGTTATTTGGGTTCTTTACCTTTTTTACCTTTATTCTCTCCCGGCTTCTTGTCTCACTGCTTGTCTACGCTGGGAACTCTATGGTTAATCCCGTTTTTATAGGGGGCCGGGAGAAGTGCTGTTTCAGTTTGAGGGAGTCTCCTGGCCAGAAAAGGGTCTCTACCAATATATATGCATTACGGATGTAACCAGGAGAAATGGGGCTTTTACACACATTATGACTTTATTGGAAAACTCACCTTTTTTTATATAAAAAAACTGTACAAATTGTAAAAAAATATATTCTTTTATTGCACATATTTCACCCACTAATATTGAGAATACACTACAAAAATAACAAACAAGACATTTTATTTTAAAGCCCAGACACTGAAAAAACAATATATAATGTTCGTGGGAAATCCCTTCAAAAATCACAGTTGAACATGTATAGTGCAAAATAGTAAAAGATTGCCTGGCAACACAGGGTGACAAAATCTCTAGGTAGGCTGGCAGTTAAAGGGTTAAAGCAGTAATATGTAGTTCCATGTTAGTCACTGAGGATAATACCATTTTGTGAATACTCAAATACTCACCTGTAAAATGGGTATTATAAGTATGTCACACACCCCGCTTGAAGACATTCATTACATGTGGGTATACTGACCGACCTGTAGATGGCGATCTTGCAGAGATTATAACAAAAAAAGGAAGGACCCTCCCGGCCCATAAATACCTGGGACCTCCCACTCATTTCCCAGTATAAAGATAGCAGTAAGATCAAGGGACCAGGAAAGCCAATTAAAACTAACAAAGGTTCACCATATAAAGGATCAAGAATACTAAAGGGCAGGGTGAAGCGGGGTGTATGACATACTTACAATACCCATTTTACAGGTGAGTATTCACAAAATGGTATTATTCTAAGTATGTCACACACCCCGCTTCAAGACATTCATTACATGTGGGACATCCAATAGCAGTGTCCATAAAGGGCAGGGATCCAAAAACAAGGCACAACTTAAACCAGCTTGCAGAACTTTGCAGCCAAAAACAGCATCCGCTGAGGCCCAAACATCAACCTTGTAAAACTTGGAAAAAGTGTGAACCGAAGACCAAGTAGCAGCCTTACAAACCTGCTCAACAGAAGCCTGGTGCTGGAAGGCCCAGGACGCCCCAACAGCACGAGTAGAATGAGCAGTAACACAAAAAGGGGGAACCTTCCCCTTGGCAGAATAGGCCCCAACAATGGCCTGGCGAATCCATTTACTAATGGAAGACTTGGCAGGAGCCAAACCCTTCCTAGGCCCAGAGGGCACCACAAAAAGGGCGTCAGTCCTACGAAAAGGAGAAGTAGCCACCAAATAGTACTTCACACAGTGAACCACATCCAAAGAATGCAAAACCCTCTCCTTGTCATTGCTAGGCTTAGGACACAAGGAGGGAAGATCAATATCCTGATTCAGATGAAAAGCAGAGACCACCTTAGGAAGGAAATCTGGCTTGAAGCGGAAAACAACCTTGTCCTGATGCCTCTCAAAGTAAGGAGCCGTAATAGACAAGGCTGCCAACTCCGAAACACGCCGAACAGGGCTGCCAACTCCGAAACACGCCGAACAGAAGTGATGGCAACCAGAAAAACAACCTTCTGAGTAAGCGTAGAAGTGCGATATCCTGCAAAGGTTCAAAAGGAGGAACCTGCAAGGCAGACAAAACCAAATTCAAATCCCAAACTGGGAGCAAAGGCTTCCTAGGAGGCCGCACATGCGTAACCCCCTGGAAAAAGGTCTTAACCAGAGGATGAAGAGCAAAAGACTTTTGAAAGAACACGGCCAGGGCAGAAACCTGCCCTTTCAGCGTACTAAGCTGCAAACCTTGGTCCAGACCATGTTGCAGAAATTCCAAGACCCTAGGGACAGAAAACACCCTGCAAGGCAAGGCCCTGACCTCACACCAATCAATATAAGACCTCCAAGTCCTATAATAGATGGCAAAGGAAGACTGCTTTCTAGCCCTAACCAGAGTATGAATGACAGCATCAGAAAGACCTTCCTCCCTCAAGATTGAGGTTTCAGCAACCATGCCGTCAAAGCCAGCGTTGGTAAATTGGGGTAGAGCAGTAGACCCTGAGTGAGCAGATCTGGCAGAAGGGGTATGTCTAACTGATCCTCTGCCAACCTTACCACGTCTGCGAACCAAACCTGTCTTTGCCACCTTGGAGCGACCAGGATTGCTGACGCGCCCTCTAGATCCAGCTTTCGCACCACTCTGCCCACCATGGGAAACGGAGGGAGCAAGTACAGAAACCCCAGATCCCTCCAGTTCAGAGACATGGCATCCGCTGCCAGAGCCAGCGGATCCCGCGAGAGAGACACAAATGCCGGAAGCTTGTGATTGTGACAAGAAGCAAAGAGGTCCACCTCCGGGGTCCCCCACCGGTGGCAAAGCGACCGAAACACCTTGGGGCTGAGCGACCATTCCCCCCGGCGAGATGAGCACCTGCTCAGGGAGTCCGCCTCCGTGTTCTCCACTCCCGGAATGTAAACCGCCGAGATGCATGGGACATTGCTCTATGCCCAAGCAAGGATCAAGGACACTTCCCTGAGGGCACGCCTGCTGCGAGTCCCTCCCTGGTGATTGATGTAGGCGACCGCCGTCCGATTGTCCGACCGAACTTGAACCGGTAGGCCCCGCAACTGAGGAGTCAAGTGAGCCAGAACCAACCTGATGGCTCTTAATTCCAGAACATTGATGGGATCGTGAGCCTCCAGAGGCCCCCACAGTCCCTGAAACTGAAGATCCTTCCAAAATCCCCCCCAACCTGACAGGCTGGCATCCGTGGTGACCGTGTCCCAACGAGGGGTCAGAAAGGATCTGCCCCTCTGCAGATTGCTTGGTTTCATCCAACGCCGCACCCGGGGGGACATTAGAAAAGACTGATCCAATGACAGCGGGGACCCGTCCCAGGCCGCCAAGAGATGGAGCTGGAGCGTCCTTGTGTGAAACTGGGCAAAGGGAACCGCCTCGAACTACGCCACCATCAATCCCACCAGTCGCATCCCTAGCCGGATGGACGGGCGGGGATGGATAGGAGACGCCGAATCAATTCCTGAATCAGAAGAACCTTGGCTCGGGGGAGAAACACCCTGGCCTGAGAAGTATCCAGCGACATTCCCAGGAACTCCACCACCCTGGAGGGAGTGAGGCAGGACTTGGGATAGTTGACCACCCAACCGAAACTCTCTAGAGTGGACACCACAGTCTGTGGTGAGGGAAGACGCCATGATGAGAAGATCGTCCAGATAGGGAGCGATGCGGATACCCCTGGCTCTGAGGATGGCCATCACTCCTGCCAAAACCTTGGTAAAAACCCTTGGAGCCGAGGTAAGGCCAAAAGGAAGAGCCACAAACTGAAAATGCCGATTGTCCATGTCAAACCTGAGGAATCTCTGGTGTGCCAGAAATATTGGAATATGCAGGTAAGCATCCTTGATGTCCATGGACGTCATGAAGTCCCCCTGACTAAGTGAATGGATGGCTGAGCGCAGAGCTTCCATACGGAACTTCCGGGGACGGACAAACCTGTTGAGCAACTTCAGATCCAGAATAGGACGAACGGAACCGTCCTTCTTGGGCACCGTGAACAAATTGGAATAGAAGCCCAGGCCCCGGTCTGAGAGGGGCACCGGACAGATGACAGCCATGTGCGCGAGACTTGCTACTGCCGCCCCGAAGCCCCTGGGCGGCCAGAGGATCGGACGGCACCCGAGACCTGAAGAATCTGGGAGGGGGCCGGAACTCAAACTCCAGCTTGTAACCGGAAGACAACACTTCCTGAATCCACCTGTCCGAGACCTTTTGGACCCAGACCTGGCAGAAGTGTTGCAACCGTCCCCCCACCCGCAAGGGTGAGGGCGCCCCCTCATTGCTGAGCCGGCTTGGCAGCGGCTCTAGGCTTGGAGCCCCAACTGTGTCCTGGACGGGCCCGACCCCTGCCCCTAGGCCAGGAATCACCTCTGGACCAAGGGAAGGCCGAACCCCTGCCAACTCTAGCCCCACGAAAGGACTGAGAGAAGGAAGCCGCCCCCCGAAAAGGGCGACGCTGCTTCTTACGCTGAGGTAACCTACCTCCACCGAATCCAATTTTTCTCCAAAGAGCCGCAATCCCACAAAGGGAAGGGCCGTGAGCGACTTTTTGGACACAAAATCAGCCGCCCACTGGCGTAACCAAACCGACCGGCGGATAGCCACAAGGAGGGCCGCAGCTCTGCTACACATCACCAATGTGTCATCCAGGGCGGACAGCACAAAGGACAAAAATAACTCACAGCGCTTAAGGTCGGCAAATTCCTCACTAGCCGGGTCAAGCCCGGAAGAGGTCAACAATTCTCTAACAACCGACCTGGCAGCTACCAATACAAGCGCAGAAGCACAAACCGTCCGCAAGGCCGATTCAACACTGGCAAAACCATGACAAGCCATCTGGTCAATGCGTTTATCCTCACCATCCTTGAGGGTAGTGCACTCCAGAGAATGGAGGACTGAGGAGCTGGACAACCCCAAAACAGGAGCATCCACCTCGGGGGGAGATGACCAGTGCTTCACTGCGTCCGCCAGAAAGGGATATTTCTTGTGCCAACCCGGTGGGACACCCGGAAGCCGCGTCGGCCTCTCCCATTCCTTGCGAATGATACCATCAAAATGCTTTTGATAAGGAAATTCCAAGCGTGGCTTGGTCACTTCAAAGAACTCCCCCTTCAGCGGAGGAGCCGCCTCGGGGGGAGAAATAGCCAGGACCTCAAACATATGAGCCAGGACCCTAGAGGTATCCGAGTAATCCCCCTGGCCCTGCTCGGTATCAGCGCCCACAAACTGCTGATCGTCTGAGTCATCAGACTCCTCATACAGCTCCCCTTCCTCAAGCGGGGAGCAATCAAACCAATCCAGGGAGTCAAAATCCTCCCTATCAAAGGCCTGCGCAGCCGTATACAAATGTTTTCTCTTTGCCGTGGCCTATTTTGCAACGGCACCGGAAAATAATTTTTCAAGATTGGTCAATCTGGCACACACCTCAAATTGCGACTCCCCGCTAATGACCACATCACAAGCATGTGTCAAGCGAGGGGGAGACGGGGAGGGACATGAAAGACGCGCTCGCAGCACGCAAGCGCCCGGCCCCGCCCCCCCCCGCCCAGAGGAGAAGAAGCCCACATGGGCTCACCACCGCCATTGGCAAACAGCTCCCTTAGCACGCCGGAGGCCGGCGCCGCGGGACCGCCGGCACCAGTAAAAGTGAAAGTAAAAGCACACACACACAGTTAAACATACACACGCACACACACATAAATGATAGGAATCCATAAGGGACCCGGCACCCCCCCCCCCCCCTTTAAGGGTACTCGGGAGAGGGGGAATCCATGCCAGGGTAGGGCCAAGGGACGGGGCATCCCAAACCGGGATCACCAACCCGGATAGCCGCCTACCCCTTGTTATGGGGTCTCACGGCTCCTAAGCACCAGGGGTGCCAACTACCTTTGCCCGGACCAGCAGCCTAGGCTGGGAGGCAGGAAATGTTAAACAAAGGGGATCCGGGCAGGAATAGAAGAAAAGAAGGCCGGGAGTCATCCCGGCTACCTGCAAGGAGGAGACATCATCTTCTGACTTGCTTGCCACTGCAGAGATGAAAGACTGGGGAATGAGTGGGAGGTCCCAGATATTTATGGGCCGGGAGGGTCCTTCCTTTTTTTGTTATCTCTGCAAGATCGCCATCTACAGGTCAGTATACCCACATGTAATGAATGTCTTGAAGCGGGGTGTGTGACATACTTAGAATAACAGAAGAGTGAGGGGGAAAAAAAGGTGATATCTTTTGTTGGCGAGCTTTCAAGGATACTTTGTCCCCTTGGTCAAACATGTAAAATTCCATTATCATGGCTGATCAAGAGGACTTAGAATTCTTGATTGCTCTCCTAAAAAGAGATTCAGTTAGCTACAAACAGGTATCTCCCGATTTCTTTACTCGTCTAATAAACTATATTAAAGTGTAACAAAACCCATTATTTCACAATCCCGGGGAGTTTTTAACAATGGCCTGCCAAGTAAAACCCCCCAGATCGGCCATAGAAATGTACCTTTCCCTGGTCCTACAGCCATATGCCATGTATATTAATAAGCATATGGCTCCGATCAGACACAAAACTTAGCAATAGGGAGCGGCTGCATCCCCAGTTTCCCTCCCATCTCCAGCCTATCTGAATGGCTGGGCGGGCTAGGGATGTGGCCAGTGTTGTTTACATTTCAGTGGTGGCAAGGGCAATGGTGAGGGGTTTCACACAGCAGGGCATTCTAATTTGGGATGCCCCACAGAAAGGCCAGCAACAGGCTCTGGAGTCTTTAAAAATCCAGGGCTGGCCGCTCTGGCTTTTGTTCCGCTTTAAAGAGAATTTTTACACACTGCCAACGTACCCTGCCTGTACAAACTGCATAGCCAGCCCTGAACCTTTCTAAACTCCCAGCAATGCTAAGCATAAAATTCATATAGAAAAACTAGTAAAACCCCTAGCATTTGGCACTTGCTTATTACGCCATCCTCATGATTGACATATGATGCAACAGCTGCATTATACTGCTGTAAATACACAGGGAATTCCTGCAGGACTACAGGATATTGAAGGGGAGTTCCGTTTCTTTCAGCTCCAGTGTCTTTGTATAGTCTCAAGCTCCTGAACAACTACCTGACTGCCAGCCGGACACGTTTGGGTTTCTTGTTACAACCTTTTAACAGGCGGACAGAAAAAATAATTACAGATGGAAAGAGTCAGGAGATCTAGCCTGACCTGTCTAAGAACACGGGAACCTCAGACTGACTGAATAAAACTGAGAAAACAGAACTGGCACCGTGGCTGGGAACATCAGCCCCAAGGCTTTCATACCCTGACTGAGAGAGCCCAAAATTAGGAGTTTCCATTGGCCCTGTCATGAAGGATGATCGGTTTCTCTCCAAGAATGTAAATCCTCACTGCAACAGTGTCAAATGTCATGTATTAGAGCAGTGTTCCCCCACTCCCTCCTCAAGGACCACCAACAGGTCATGTTCTGTGGATTTACACACACACAGATATATATGGCTCTGCTGAAACAACAATTACAACACCTAAGCATCTGATTGGAGACACACAAAACATGACCTGTTGGTGGCTCCTGAGAAGGTTAGATTAGGGAATACCGCCTTAGCGCCTTAGAGATTGTTGATAGTGTCAGTCTTGGGGAAATTCACACACCATCCAAATTATTTAAAGGCTCTCAAAAGCTTTTGATAGAAGTGCCATGAATTGAAAATAGTGGTGCCCTACAGACAGATCCTGCATGGGCCCATCCTCCATCAAGGACATAAAAGGGAGTGTCCAGGCTGTGTTACAACAACTCATTTGTTTACTTACCTACCATGAAGAGGATTCATACTGGTGTGCCACTGAATAAAGCAGTTGAGTTTGAGCCCCTTTCGTGTAGCCGAGCCCATGGATTTTATTTCTTCATGACTTTTTTTTAAGCATTCAGAAGTGGACCAATCTCCACTCCCTTTGCATCACACCAATTCTTGTGTGGGCAGGGGAGGATTGCTGCCGTCTGCTTTGCTTGTCTGTCTTTGGTCTGCTTCTTTGTATAGGTCAAACTTTTTAGCGCTAAAAAAATAAATCCACAGCTACAGACAGGGGCTAGATCTCAAAAGCAACAGCTTCATTCAGCAGCACACCAGGGTGAATCCTTTGCATGGCAGGTAAGCACACACTTATTTGTTTTTTTTTACACATTGCCAAGACAATACAGTCACATCCTGTACCTAGGATTTATTAACAGGGATGCACAACTCTGATTCATGTTTAGCCTTCTAGCACCCAAGCATAATGAATATGTGGCTCAATTAATAAAAAAAAAAAATGGTAACGCCGATCATAAACCTATTTAGTAAGAGTAAAATGCATAACACAGACACGGCAGACATGGAACATTTACCTTCCTGGATGTGGGATGTAATCTAGTTCCACAGGCCCTGCAGGTGACCGCTCTAACAGGGGGCGAAGTTCTAATGTTCTGGGCTGAAGTCCGTCCGCTGTGAGGAATATCTTCTGGACCGGTATCTACACATAACCAGTTACAGCATGCAGTCAACATACTCAAACCTATTACAATAAACAAAAAAAAAGGTTATAAACACATCTTACTGCGGGATCTTTATTCTAAGGCTAAATAGAAAACACAAAGAAACATTTAGAATAATAGGGTCTTTGTAAGGGAATTATAAGTGAAAGTTATAAAGGCTGTGGCCCTCTAAATGCTGGCTGGATGTTAGGTTGATGTCCTTTCATTTTTAATATATTAACATTTTTTCTCTCAGCCATAGGTGATGAAAGGTAAATCTGACGAGTTTTTTGTATCTTTTACCTTGTAGGTAAAAGACTTTACTTACAGTTACACCACCTACTGTATCCCTTCTATAGTGGAGTGTAGAATTCACTAAAGGCTACTGATACCAATCACTCTGTAAGGAGATATGAATGCACTCCAGAGTGGGGCAGCAGGAGGTTGATCCCAGCTATTCAAGGAGCCCAATAAAACCCAAACACTAAGTCATCAGCTATTAGAGAGAAAATAAATGCTTTACAAAACAATAAAATCAAGGTCACTACAAACATGACGTACTAAAGGGCAAGCAGGTTGATCTACGGAGAACTTAAATTTATCTTTCCTCCAGGCTTGTCCCGTTTCGTTATCCTGGCTACGCGCCTATGTAGTGTATATAATGTACACATTGTAGTGAATGTGAAATATAAAACCTGTTTTTCCTTTTCTGAAATGTCGACAGTCGGAAGGAAGGGGAGTGTTCGTATACTTGCTTTCACTTTTTCAAGCACAACTAGTTCTAAGCCTTACCTCTTGGACATTGAGCCTTGACAATCATGGCTCTAAATATGTGCACAGCTGAGTGTGTAAAGGTCTCTCTGTGTCATGCTGTGTCATGCACCTTATCTAGGAAAATAACATACATTACACCAGTGACTAAGCACTTACATCAGATCATCTACAATTTGTCTGCAAGTCAAAGGAACAACAGTACGTACTGCCAGACTTTAACACCTGATCCAACAAAATACCATTTTGTGAATACTCACCTGTAAAATGGGTATTGTAAGTATGTCACACACCCCGCTTCAAGAAATTCATAACGTGTGGGTAATACTGACCTGTAGAGGGCGATATGCAGAGATGCCAGGAAAAAAAAGAGAGCCCCTCCCGGTCCATAAATACCTGGGACCTCCCACTCATTACCCAGTATAAGAACAGCAGTAAGGTAAGGGACCAGGAAGGGCAGGGTGAAGCGGGGTGTGTGACATACTTACAATACCCATTTTACAGGTGAGTATTCACAAAATGGTATTATTCTAAGTATGTCACACACCCCGCTTTAAGAAATTCATAACGTGTGGGACATCCAACAGCAGTGTCCATAAAGGGCGGGGATCCAAACAAGGCACAACTTAAACCACTGCAGCTTGCAGAACTTTGCGGCCAAACACAGCATCCGCTGAGGCCCGAACATCAACCTTGTAAAACTTGGAAAAAGTGTGAACAGAAGACCAAGTAGCAGCCTTACAAACTTGCTCAACAGAGGCCTGGTGCTGAAAAGGCCAGGACGCCCCAACCGCACGAGTAGAATGAGCAGTAACACGAAAAGGGGGTACCTTCCCTTTGGCAGAATAGGCCCCAACTATGGTCTGACGGATCCATTTACTAATGGAAGACTTGGCAGGCGCCAAGCCTTTTCGGGGCCCGGAGGGCACCACAAAAAAGGCATCCGTCTTACGAAAGGAAGACGTTACCTCCAAATAATACTTCACAACACGAACCGCATCCAAAGAATGCAGGGCCCTCTCCTTGTCATTGCTGGGATTAGGACACAGAGAGGGCAGAACAATGTCTTGGTTTAGGTGAAAGGCAGAAACAACCTTAGGAAGGAAATCCACCTTGTCCTGATGCCCCTCAAAGTACGGGGCTTGAATGGACAAAGCCGCCAACTCAGAGACACGCCTAACCGAAGTGATGGCTACCAAAAAGGCCACCTTCTGCGTAAGTGAAGACAAGGCAATATCATTCAAGGGCTCAAAAGGAGAATCCTGAAGAGCAGAAAGAACCAAATTCAAATCCCAAACAGGGAGCAAAGGTTTTCTAGGAGGCCACACGTGCGTGACTCCCTGGAGAAAAGTCTTAACCAAAGGATGTAGGGTAAATGACCTTTGAAAGAACACCGCCAGGGCAGAAACTCAGAGTACTAAGCTGGAGCCCCAGGTCCAGACCATGTTGAAGAAAATCCAGGATTCTGGAGATGGAAAATTCCCTACAAGGCAACGCCCTGATCTCACACCAATCAATATAAGACCTCCAAGTCCTATAGTAGATATTAGAGGAAGACCGCTTCCTAGCACTAATGAGAGTTCGAATCACAGCATCGGAAAGACCTTCCTCCTTCAAGATGGAGGTTTCAGCAGCCACGCAGTCAAAGCCAGCGTTGGTAAATTGGGATAACGTAGTTGACCCTGGGTGAGCAGATCCGGCAGCAGGGGCAGAACGAACTGATCCTCTGCTAACCTTACCACATCTGCGAACCAAACCTGTCTTGGCTACCTTGGAGCCACCAGAATTGCTGACACACCCTCCAGGGCCAGCTTGCGCACCACTCTGGCCACCAAGGGAAACGGAGGGAACAGATACAGAAACCCCAGATGCCTCCAGTTCAGATACATGGCATCCACTGCCAGAGCCAGTGGATCCTGTGAGAGAGACACAAATGTAGGAAGTTTGTGATTGCGACGAGAGGCAAAGAGGTCCACCACCGGGGACCCCCACCTGAGAAAATCAAGCTAAACACTTTGGGGCTCAGAGACCATTCCCCCCGGCGAGCTGAGAACCTGCTCAGAGAGTCCGCCTCCGTGTTCTCCGCTCCCGGAATGTAAACTGCTGAAATGCACGGGACGTGGGTCTCCGCCCAGGCCAGAATCAAAGACACTTCTTTGAGGGCACTCCTGCTGCGAGTCCCTCCCTGGTGATTGATGTAGGCGACCACCGTCCGATTGTGCGACCGGACTTGAACCGGCAATCCTTGCAACTGATGAGTCAAGCGAAACAGAACCATCCTGATGGCCCTTAAATCCAGAACATTGATGGACTCGTGAGCCTCCTGAGGACCCCACAGTCCCTGAAACTGACGATCCTTCCAGAACCCCCCCCCCCCATCCTGATAGACTGGCATCTGTGGTGACCGTCTCCCAACAAGGCGCCAGAAAGGATCTGCTCCTCGACAGATTGATTGGATCCAGCCACCACTGAAGGGAGCACCGAACTCCGGGGGGTCATCAGGAAGGACTGATCCAACGACAGTGGCGACCCGTCCCAGGCCGCCAACAGATGGAGCTGGAGTGTCCTTGTGTGGAACTGAGCAAAGGGAACCGCTTCGAAGGAGGCTACCATCAATCCCACCAGCCTCATCCCCAGTCTGATGGTCGGACGAGGGATAGACAGGAGGAGTCGAACCAACTCCTGAATCAAGAGAACCTTGGACTGAGGAAGAAACACCCTGGCCTGGGAAGTATCCAGGGACATTCCCAGAAAAGACACTAACCTGGACGGAGAAAGGGAGGACTTGGGGTAGTTGATCACCCACCCGAATCTCTCCAGAGTGGACACCACAGTTCTGGTGTCCAATACCGCTTGGCTGAAAGAAGATGCCATAATGAGAAGCTCGTCCAGATAAGGGACAATGCGAATACCCTGGGCTCTGAGGAGAGCCATCACCCCGACCAGCACCTTGGTGAAAACCCTTGGAGCCGAGGTAAGACCGAAAGGAAGTGCCACAAACTGAAAATGCCGATCCTCCACCACGAACCTGAGAAATCTCTGGTGCACTGGAAAAATCGGCACATGCAGATAGTCTTGATAGATAGATGCTTGATGTCTACGGACGTCAGAAAGTCCCCCTGCCGAAGAGAAAGGATAGCTGAAAGCAGCGTTTCCATGCGAAAATTCCGCAGATGGACGAACCTATTGAGGATCTTTAGATCCAGAATGGGTCGAACCGAGCCGTCCTTCTTGGGCACCGTGAACAGATTGGAATAAAAGCCCCGACCCCTGTCTGAGGGGGGCACTGGGCAAATAACTGCCATATCCAACAGACTCTTTACTGCCGCCTGGAGCTCCTGCGCAGCCAGAAGGTCTGAAGGCACCCGAGACCTGAGGAATCTGGGAGGGGGCCGGAGCTCGAACTCCAGCTTGTAGCCGGAAGTCACCACTTCCCGGATCCATCTGTCCGAGACCTCCCGGTCCCAGACCTGGGAGAAGTGTTGCAGCCGTCCCCCCACCCACATGGGTGAGGGCGCCCCCTCATTGCTGAGCTGGCTTGGCAGCGGGTTTGGGCTTAGAGCCCCAGCTGTATCCTGGGCGGGCACGTCCTCTGCCCCTGTTCCAGGAATCTCCTCTGGCTGCGGGGAAAACAATTCCTCTGCCAGCTCTAGCCCCACGAAAGGAAGGAGCAAAGGAACCGGCCCCCCGAAAGGGACGAAGCTGTTTTTTGCGTTGAGGTAACTTACCACCCTTGGCAACTGAATCCAACTTCTCACCAAAGAGCCGTAATCCCACAAAGGGAAGAGCGGTCAGCGACTTTTTAGACACAAAATCAACCAAACCGAACGCCGAATAGTCACCAATAGATCATCAGTGTGTCATCCAAGGCGGCTAGTACAAATGACAAAAACAATTCACACCTTTTAAAGCCAAGGAACTCGTCACAATCCGGATCTAACCCGGAAGAAGTCAACAGGTCCCTGACCACCGACCTGGTAGCCACCACCAGCAGCGCTGAAGCACAAACCGGCCTCATGGCTGACCCAACACTGGCAAAACCATGACAAGCCATTTGGTCAATGCGTTTATCCTCACCATTTTTAAGCGTGGAGCAATCAGGAGAATTTAAAACAGTAGTGTTGGATAAACCCAGAATCTGTGCATCCACCTCGGGAGGGGACGCCCAACGCTTAACCGTATCCAAGGGAAAGGGATATTTTTTGTCCCAACCCTGAGGGACACCTGGGAGCCGGGCAGGCCTCTCCCATTCCTTAGCAATAATCCCATCAAAATGCTTTTGGTTAGGAAATTCTAAACCGCGGCCTGGATTCTTCGAAAAATTCCCCCTTTTGCTGTGGAATTACCTCAGGAGGAGAAATAGCCAAAACCTCAAACATCTGAGCCAGAACATTAGGAGTATCCGAAGACCTCCCCAAGCCCCGCTTGGTATCAGCACCCACAAACTGCTGATCGTCTGAATTATCTGATTCTTCATATACCTCCCCTTCCTCAAGTTGGGAGTAATCAGACCAGTCCAGATTATCAAGATCATCCAAGTCGGCCGCCGGTGAAGACGGCGACAAGTGCTTTCTCTTAGCCGGAGCCTTTCTGGTGACCGTGCTGGAGAATAATTTTTCAAGATCGGGCACACATCTCCGATTGCAACTGCCCGCCCATGACAACGTCAGACTGGGCACGGATCAAACTGGGACGGGGGCGGGGGGGGGGAGGAGAGACCGGCGGCGCTGAACCAGACGCCTGGGGTCCGGACTGCCGTGTAATAGTCTGCTGTGCGCATGGTATACACAGATATACATCATCGCCAGTAAGGGATGCCCCACACCCCATACACTACCGGGATTGCCCCGAGGGGAGCCCAAGCCCAGTATCCGGGGATGCCTCCATAAGGTGAACTTATAGTTGGTCGCAATGACCGAGGGAATTACGCATATAAGCAACCCGGGATGCCCCTTTAATGTCCCAAGTGGGAGGATTTGCAATAAGCCAATTAAGAACCCAGGGACCCTAGGACCGGGAGAAACCCCCTAACACCACTGTAGGTTATATCTGAAAGACATAATAAAAAAGGCTAATAAGAAAAGCGGAGTATAAAATATATATATATATATATATATATATATATATATATATATATATATGACATAAAAATATATAATTATAGGTGATGGGACAGAAGGGGGGCCCACCGGGCCACTCACTGTGGTCCTGAAGACAGCTTCCTCTCTCCGTGAGGTAAAGAGCAGCTCTGAGGAGAGAAGGGGGGCATGGCCAGCTCCTTCTGAGGAAACAGGCACAGAGAAAAGCACCTCAGTGGTGCCTGTGACACAGGGGCAAGCCGCAGCGCTGGAAAGCCCGGCCCCGCCCCCAAGAGTGAAAGCGTGAGGGGAGAAGCTCCCCTCCGCCATGACAATGCAAAAAGGTCGGCACCGCAGCCATGTGCGGCCGCGGCGCCGGTCTCAGAAGAGACAGAAGGAGGGGAGCGGGCCGTGGCTTTGACCCTGACGCCCGGCCCCGCCCCCTTTTACCTCAGGGAGAAAGCCTGCATAAAAATGGCGGCCACAGCGCCGTTTTAACAGAGAAATACACGCTGTTATGAAATAATAAATAAGTTAATAACTATTGGGAGGATAATTTAATAAATTAATACATTAAAACATTATTAAGGATTAATCATTACAAAATTTGGACCTAACACCGAATAAGGGGCCCTACTCCTACCCTCCGCTATCCCGCTAGAGAGAGGGGCATTACCCAAAGGGGGGGACCACCCAAAGTGTAAGGCCAAGGGACGGGGCATCCCAAACCGGGGTCACCGTCCCGGATGACCGCCTACCCTCTTATATAGGGTCTCACGGTAGAGCATTTGCTCTTAAGCACCAAGGGTGCTTTTCTACCCTCACCCGGACCGTCAGCCTAGGCTGGGAGGCATGAGGTAACAGAAAAAAAAGATCCAGGCGGAAATAGATAACTAAAGGGCCGGGAGTCATCCCGGCTACCTGAAATCCCCCTGTGCAAGGAGGAGACCACAACTTCTGACTTGCTCGCCGACTGCAGAGATGAAGACTGGGTAATGAGTGGGAGGTCCCAGGTATTTATGGACCGGGAGGGGCTCTTTTTTTCCTGGCATCTCTGCATATCGCCCTCTACAGGTCAGTATTACCCACACGTTATGAATTTCTTGAAGCGGGGTGTGTGACATACTTAGAATAACTTTTTTGACACTATATAGTGCATTTTTTTGCGGACGGTCAAGTCAAAATATCACGGTAGGTTCCTTTGTGAGTTCATCCCCCTCTGCCACAAAAGGTACAGAATAATATACACGATAGGCAGAGCTCCGGCAGGACTCCAGAACTGGATGGATTTACAGTGTGAGCCAGGTTCAAATTAGAGGTGCGAACTGGCAAGAATCTGGTGATACGATACGCATCACGATACAATATATCCCTGTTCTGTCGCAAACACGATATATTGCGATTTAAAAAAAAAATTACATAGGGTCCTCCTTCCCGGGGTGTGGGGGCATTTTTTGGAATTTTAAGGGTTAAAAACCCTTAAAAATTCCCCCAAAATGGCGCAAGGTCCCTCTTCCCAGCATAACAAGCCCGGGCACCAGCTATGGGGGCTTGTAGAACAGGGTGCAGGGGCCAGCTACAAGCCTGCATAGCCTAATGGCACCCGGGCCCTTCCCCCCCCCCCCATGGGCTTTGGGGAGGCAGGTAATGAGGGGGCTTGGGGTTAATGGCAAGTTACCTGCTAGTCGCAGGTGACTTGCCAGCCCCCTAAGCCTTGTGAACTGGTATAGGGGTCTCATGGATCACACCAGTTCACAAAGAGTTAACAGTAAAAATATAAATAAAATAAATAAAAAGACACCACACATAAGAAAAATGACATTTATTTAAAAAAAATGTTTTTTCTCTTTACTCACCTCCATTGTCAGTTTCTCTGTCCCTCGCCGATCCGATGACAGATGCAGAGATCGCTGGAGGGGGGAGGCAGGGGATCATAGGACCTCCTGCACCTCTGTAGAGACGGGAGTGGGATGAGGCCCGCAGGGTGACGTCATCCACCCTGTCCCCAAAGGGGCAGAGCTAGTCGTTAAGATGGCGGTGCCTGTTGGGAAAGCAGGGGGAGAGGGCCTCTCCTGAAGACTGAAGAGCCCAGGAGCAGGATTGGAGGCCCCCAGGAGAAGAGGGGACCCAGTGGGAGTGATCGCACAGAAAGGTGAGTACATTTTTTTTTTTTTTTTTTTTTACATGACTTGCTGGCAGACACAATTTTTTCTGACATCCCTAGTTCCATTTTTTTTTTTTTATTATTCTGGACTAAACATGCTCTTTAAAGAGGAGGGAATTTCTCTCCCCTGGGTAGAACGTGCCAATTGGATGAGCGGGGCACTCAGCCTATCAGCGTGCTCGATTTTGCTTGGTTCCCTTCGGCTCTGCTAGCGGCTAAACAGCCGGGAAAGCCAAAAAAGGCTGAGGGTGCCACTGGCCACATTCCCCGCTCAGCTTCTAGCTGTAGGCGTTGTGGGGGATTTCACACAAGAGAGCACCCCGATTCCAGATGCCCCAAGGAGTGGGACTTGGTCCAGGAACATCAGTGGCTCTGGAGTCAAAAAGGACTTAAACCGGACCTACACAATAAACAGTGCTCATATACATTCTTCCCCAGGGCAATTTAGATTGCTGCACATAAAAATCAATTTACCTTTTTCTAACTCTTGCTGTGGTAAATTTAAAAAACAAAATGGCGGCTCATGGATGTGCAGGCCACCTGCAAACAGGAAGTGCTGCTGGGTTTCCTGTTACTGTGCATTGTCAGTTATGTCAGTTGAATCCAGGCAGCAGCATGGCTGAGATGCTGGGAGAAGAAGGTCCAAAATGGCCACTACCACTAGAAAATCAGTGAGGAGGCGTTTCAGCTTTGAGTGGATGCAGGAGCAAATGTAAGTGCTGACAATGATTCAGTATCATGCATGCAGAGGGGGCAAGTGAGTTTTCACTGTTGGTCCGATTTAAACATGAATTTGTACATACAATTATATCAGTATGTATGTTTCTGTGTCCTGATATTGTGCTCTTAGCGATCAGCATAAAAAGTAGATAAAAAGAGGGGCAAGTCTGTCATAATTTCTGGGGAGCAGTTAGTCGCAGTTAGTCTTGGCATACTCAATAATGAAATATCATCCTTTGGTTTCTGATTGGAGAGCATGCAGCAAGCATACATGTGAACCAGAAACATTACCATATTCATAGAACTGAACCCAAATATCCCCCCTCTATACCTCCCAAGTGTCCCTCATTTAGAGGGACTGACCCTCTTTCGAGTCAATGCCCCCTTGTCCCTCGTTGTTCTATTTGTCCCTCTTTGAATGGGCTACACCTCAAAGTCTTTATATTGTTGTAGCTGTTACACTATCTCATATCTATCCCTCAATGAGGGGGTGTGACTTTAACAACGGTCCCTCTTTCCCACCCTGAAAAGTTGAAAGTTATGTTCCTCTAATGGAAGAATACTTAAACAGTAAAGTCCCGTGAATATCTCCCTCAGACAGCAGATACTCTGACCTGCTGCTACTCCTTGTGGCATCTAGAGCACATCTCATATGATACGCTACTGAAAATGTCCAGCACAGCCAACGCACAGACTATATTTACCTCAATGACACGCAGAATTCTGGAAAGCACCAAAATGTGTTCACTATCTATTAACAACAGTGAAGCCCTTTCAGTTTTAATAAATCAGATAGTGGTCACACTGCACTATTATGAAGCCAGTCAGATGACTGCTGCTAATGTCCCATACATCCTCCCCAAGCAGAGAAATTCAAGTTAAACCAGTAAAACCAGACCAACAGCCTGGCACAGTTGGAAAATAAAGGTAGAGGCCATTTTGGAGCTTCCTCCCCCAGCATCTCAGCCATGCTACTGCCTGGATTCAACTGACAATGCACAGTAACAGGAAGCCCAGCAGCACTTCCTGTGTGCAGGTGGTCTGCAAACGTACGAGCCGCCATTTTGTTTCTAAAATTAGCTACAGCAGGGGTTAGAAAAAGGTAAATGAATTATTATGTGCAGCAATCTAAATTGTCCTGGGGAGGGATGCATAGGAGCACTGTTTGCTGTGTTGATTTGGTTTAAGTCATTTTTGACTGTTGTCCTGCTTTAAACTGGACCAAAACCCACAGGAATCGGCCCGGGAATCTTATAGATCAATTCCCTCCCCCCGGGGCATCCAAAATTGGGATGCCCCACTGTGTGAAACCTCCCAGGTCACCCCATACACTTGCCTTGTTTCCCCGTCCAATGGCGCATGTGAATGGCGTGGGCACGCTCCCTGTTAAAGGGCAGTGGGGATGCGGCCGCTGGCATTAGACGAAGCCTCAGACGACACAACGTCAGTGGTTCCGAGCCCGCTGAGTGGACGAGCGGCCGCACATGCACCATAGGACCAGGAAGAGGTGAGTTGGCATCAGCAATCTGGGGGGTTTCACACAGTGGGGCACCCAAAACCCAGGGTAGTCAAAATCCTGGCTTTTGGTATACTTTAAAGTCAACCAAAACACAGGATTTTGACCATCCTGGGTTTTGATCCTTGCCCCTGGGGCACCTGTATCGGGGATGCTGTGTGAAATCCCCCAGGTCGCCCGATTCTGGATGCCCCAGGGGGAGGGAATCTCGCGGCCCGGGCCGTCGGGCGTAGGGTTTGGTCCACTTTAAGCAGGCGTCAGAAAAAGCCTTGAAGTGACAGCATGTAATAACAATTCCATCCATTGGAGACCTTGTGACCACTTGTGTTGACAAGAGTCATCGGATGTCCCAAAGTGATACAACAGCAAAAGTATCTAATCTGGTTTTAAAACTGAGCCCGTAATGCAGGGGTGCACAACCGTTTGTGGTCTAGGGGCCGCATTGTCTTACGGTTTCCCCTCAAGGGGTCGCAATAAAAAGGAAAGGAGGGGTTGTCCCTGTTTCTCACCCTGATTGAAGTTGGAAGGTATACCCTACTGTGACTGTATACCAGAAGAGATTTTGGGTGCATTGTGAATGCAATAAGAAACTCTATAACGAAGCACTACCTTCCCCAGAAATAAAAAAAAGAGAGTTTCTGTTCTGATTTTTTTTTTTTTTTTAAACCAGACCTTCACCCTGAATAAGAGCCTATCTTATAGGTTTCCCACACTCTGTACATACAGATTCCTCACATTGAAAATTATAATACATGCATCTACTGCACTTTCTGAGCCTTTAAACATCCAAGATGGCAGCCCATGGAATTTCAGGCTGCCTGCAAACAGGAAGTGTCTCCTGACTGTGCTGCTCTGCATTCTGGGATTGCTGACCTTTTCCTGACCCCAGCTTTGCTCTGCAAAGCACAGCTATAACCTGCCCCCCTGTACTTTTACCCCTCTCCTCAGTATGTAATGCTTCTGAGGTAAGATGGCAGCGCCCGTATCCTAGAGTCTTGAACAGAGTTGCAGCCCAGCGGGGGAAAGAATAAAAAGTAAATGACTAAAAATGTAAAATATATGAATTTTAGGTGCTGGGAAATACATTTTTTAAGGGTTTGGGCTTTTTATTAAATGATGCTGAAGGTCTGGTTTAAAGTGGACCACCCCCCACGGGTGATCGGTGATCTTATAGATTCCCGGGCCGATCACCCCCCCAAACACCCCAAACCCCCTTACCTTATCTTCGGCGGCGGTCGGCCGCCGCCGCCTCCCTCGCGCCCCTCTAGGCGTGCGCGAGCCCGCGCCAGCCGTCTGTGAATGGCCGGCGCGGGCGCGTCAAGAGGGACGCGCGGGAGGCGGCGGCGGAGGAGCCGCTTGTCCGGGACTGTCAGATTGCTTGTCCGTCGGCGCGGGGAGAGGCGAGTTTTTCGGGTGATCGGGGGGGTTTCACACAGCGGGGCACCCCGATCGGGGGTGCCCCACCGAAGTGGACCAAGACCCAGGATAGTCAAAATCCTGGGTGTTGGTCCACTTTAAGAAGAGTTGCGTATAGTCCAGCTTAAACAGCAGATAATGCACAAGACAAGCCTGCCATTGTTCCCTCAGAACAATCTCAGTTTTGGTCTCACAAATAATATTGCGCTTTACAAAACCCATTGTTAATGTGTTTCGATCAATGAGGCCTGTAGCCAGGCCTCAAAAGACACCGACAGCCATTTTAAAAGCAAAGACGCTGAAACAATCAAACAACCAGGTGAATCAGAGAAGGCAAAAAAACAACTTAAGAGTCTGGTTAGAGTTGTGACCCCTAAAAAATATAGACAATCTATACTGTGCTGAAGGGCAATAATGCTACAATCTCTGGAGTGCATACTACAGCCACCATAAGCCACCTACGGAGGGACTGGGAGATACTCCGGGGGGGGGGGGGGGGGGGGGGATTTAGATGGGGGAGAGTAAGACTCAAGAGCTCTGTAACAGAGGAGCAATATGGAATGACTATTGTTTAGGCTTAGGTTTAAGGTTATAGGTAAAATTACAACAAAAAGCCCAGAATTAAAGGGTAAAAAGGTACCAAGTGACCCTGGGGCATTCCGATTTCGGATACCCCACTGTGTGAAGCACTCGGGATTGACCCGCAAACACT
Source organism: Gastrophryne carolinensis (assembly GCA_027917425.1). NCBI lineage: Eukaryota > Metazoa > Chordata > Amphibia > Anura > Microhylidae > Gastrophryne > Gastrophryne carolinensis. The sequence continues at coordinate 242,890,264 of CM051236.1, read as the reverse complement.
AACCTTTCCAACACTACCAGGCCATTTGCGTCCCTCCCTGCGGCTGATGTGTGCTCACAGAGCCAGCAATTCAGATAGTTTAGCGGCGGTAGAGAAGCGCACCTCATACTACGGGGGTCAGGGATGTAGCCACTCCCCTCTCTCTGTTCTAAACTAAGCAAGCTGGATGCCGTGCATTAGTACGCACAGCATACAGCGCTGATTGGACAAGAGCCTGCCCATGCGTTGTTGATCTGAAGAAAAGGTAAAAGGTGTAAGGGGGATCCCGCGGTTTTCACATGGGACCAAAACCCAGGATAGTGAAAATCCTGTGTTCTGATCCAATTTAAAACTTAAAGTGTTTACATGGTGCACAGACAAAATAACAGGATTACCATGATTCTTAGCAAGTTGGCGGAGCCATGCAAATAATCTTTTTTCACTATCCCAGAGTTTAGAAACTGAGCAAGCAATTTTTGAAAAAGGGATACCAAAATATTAACAGTTTATGCCATGCTTATTCGATCAATGGCCATCTCATACTAAACCATCAGATTATCGGCACATCTGTGTGCTCCTAAAATATGCAAATCCAATCATTTATAGACAGGAAATACTGTTTCTGTGCCTGTGACTCCTATCGTTTATGTAACACACAAGCTTTCCGATTCCTTACCACAAACAGAAGGGATAAAAAGGCCTATTCACACCACTCAATGACATTAACACAGCAGTAAAGTATACACCAAAACTGCAAGGTAAATAATGGCCAATACATTCAATGACCTGGTTTACATCCCCGAATGGAGATTTTGGGTGCAATTATGGGGTAACATATTCAAAGCCTTTAAACGTATTCACATTTTTCAATCTTACAGACACAAAATTAAAAAAAAAAAGTGCCCGCATGATACCACCATCTCCATTGCTTTAGGCGTATAGCACACCAGTCATGCTATCTTGGAATGGACAGGACCAACAAAGTGCTTACTCTAAAGGCGGGACAATCCCTTTAAATTTTATCATTTTATGCAATAGAACAAAATTTGGAAGTATTTGTGCAGTGCAAAGAAAAAGAGAAATGCTTTTCTAAACCTTTACATCTTTAAATTAAAAACTGAAAAAAGTTGTGTACGTATGCATCCATGGTCAATACTACTTTTTAGGACTGCCTTTAGCTTTAATAGCTGGGGTAGGTCTCTACCAGCTCTGTACATCTGGAGGCTGCCCATTCTTTCTAGCAAAATAGCTCTAGCTCAGTCAGATTGCATTTGTGAAAAGCAAATTTTAAGTTATACCATATATGCTCAGTGGCATTTCGATCATTTCGGTCTGGACTTGTACCATTCCAAACATCAATATGCTTGGATTTAACCCATCCTATTGTAGCTTTGGCTGTATGTTTAGGGTTGTTGTACTATTGGAAGGTGTATTAGGGACTTCTGAAGACAATGGGTCACACTCAGTTTTATTAATGGATATCCCAGTACAGGGAGCCGAATATATATGAATGTCACATTTTTTTAATGTTTTGACATTTTTTAAATGTTTGCTGCGTTGTGTTGCTCTATCACATAAAACCTGTTTGCGGCTGTAAGATTTAAAAATATATAAAATTTGAACGTTTTTAAAGTTTAAACGTTTTTTTTTTTTTAAGTTTTAAAGCTCCATTGTTTTCCCGTAGTCTCGGGCTACATGTTGCACTGTCTTGTCCTAAACTTCAATCCATTTTCAAAAAGACCCGGTAGTTCCTATGTTATTGGTAAAGGTATCAAAGCATTGGAGATGCATAGCAAAAATGTGGCAGAACAGGGGGTGTGGCAACAGTGATGTGATGTAAGCACACTGTGTGCTTTACATATATCATAGTAAAAAAGTGCATTGTGCCTCTCGTTATTACTGGCAGCACATAGTGTGATCAGAAAAAGGGGGTGAGAGATGCTGCAGGCTAAGAGAAAAAGAGCACTGGAGGGACTCAATGAAAGGTAAGCTACTGATATTTATTTTTTAACTTTTGACTTGCCAGTCCCTTTAAGGCACTGTATGAGCCCAGTCTAAACCTGCCTAAAATGAGAACATTAAAAACAAAAATGCTTTAACTCTGACAGCAAACAATGTGAGAATTAGATATGCAAATGTATCTCAGAAATCCAGCTTGCATCCCAAAACAAACAAAAAAAAAGCTTTTACTGTATTCCATTAAAAGCACGCAGGTTCTAGAGTTCCACCAGGTAATGATGCATTTCTGAGCCATATTTGCCTTATTTTTACCTGGTGCTGTCCCAGTCCTTTGTCCCCTGCCAGAAGATCCCACAATAACCCTGGGCCGCCACCCACTGATTACTTACAGTAAAAGTCAGCCCGGAGGAAAACAATGATGCTGCTACTGTGGTGCTCCTCCTATAAAATGTTAACACCTCCATCCGCCTGCAATACAGCCTTTAAAGCGAAACAAAACCCACCAGCGGCCAGCCTGGATGCCCCTTGGTTTTCGCCCAGGGCATCCCATACAGGATGTCCCACTGTGTGAAACCCCCCAGGCCGCTGGTAATCTCTTACCTATCCAATCGTGAAAGCTCGGGTTCTCATCCAAAGACAGCTGCCTCCGTTGATTATGTCATTTTGCAGGCGGCTCTCATTGTTTTCAATGGGGAGCATGTGCTGCCACATCCCCGGCGTTGTGCACACACCCCCAACCCATGGCCAGGGATGCAGTAGCACACGCTCCCTATTAAAGTCAACTGGAGAAGTTTGCAAAAGAGATAAAAAGAACCAACGGCTCTTTGGCTGAGCCCACACATGCGCCATTGGAATGCGGGAAGAGGCGAGTTGTTTGAGGCTTTTTTTTGGGGGGGGGGGGGGATTCATACAGATCAGATCTGTACTGCAGGTTGACTGATCCAGTCGCTGACTCACCTATCGCATCTTTATCATGCACTGTAAAGCAACCGTCAGAATAATACATTTGGCAACGTCATGTATTTCACAAATATGGTGCCCGTGGTGGCACCAGGTATAACTGTATGTGCTCCCATATAATCGGAGAAAAATGTTCTGGTAACACCAGGGTCTATAATAAAGCAAGCAAGGCGTGGTGGAGGGTCCGTTCACACCCATACCCTGGTTAAAGAGTAAAGTACCCCCAAGGTGGAGATCATTTATTAATGTTATCAAAATAAGTAGGTCAAGGGTCTTGTAGCACTTTTCCAGAGAAAGAATAATATTAAATATACTGTTAAAACTATAAGCTAGACCCACAATCACCCCCCTGAACAATGAGGTGTACACCCTGAGGTGTACATACCACAGGTTGAGAAAAACACTGCTCTATACTGTGCAGATCTGCTTTACCTGTTCATAGACATCTGAGGCTAAGTAAAGGTGACATTTGGAAGGCTTTCCTTGCATGGCAGAATGGGAG